>CM071861.1:3655510-3685605 GCA_036759665.1 Gynandropsis gynandra | reverse complement strand
AATAACTTGCGCCAACAACAACAAAGTTGCCAACCTCTTTCGGTCCTCGTCATTCTTCGCGTTCACAAGCTTTCCAATGATTTGTATGGGGGTCACCTTTCCACGGTCGAAATTCTTCCGCCTGAATGTATCACCCCTTTTGGACTCCCATCCTTTAGGATATGAGCCGCAGTTCAATCCGGAAATTAGTGCGTGCTCCGCTATAAAGTACCGGATGGGAACACCGTTTAAGACGAACCACAACTCCTTCTTGTCCCGTACAATCACGGAGTGATTTAGGAGGATAGACATTTGAACCTTAGTCAATGTGGAGTCACATTGGAAATGGAATAAATGCTTAAATTGTGATTCCTTCTCGAAGTAATGCAAGTCGTATTCATCTAAGATTCCTCTCAGCTTCGTTATTGTCTCGTGAGGATAACACTTGGTGGTGATCCTTGGCATTCTGTCCATGTGTGTGAATTCATACACAAACTTCGGCTTTGGGGCTGAACAGACTTACTGACACTCACACCCATTTCAAATCAATAAACCATTCTGGGACTCGACAGCCTGCAAACCCTAGAAATCGACGCTCAACCGACCATCGCGACCCAAACCGACCCACTGAGACAACCGACTCTTGCGACTCAACCGACTCACTGAGACTCAACCGACTCATTGACATTCACACCCATTTCAAATCAATAAACCATTTTGGGACTCGAAATCCTCTAACACCCTAGAAATCGATCTACTTACACTTATTGACGCCATTGAAGATTGACTCGTGCTCTCTTCTCCACCACTGCTGATTCTAGCCATTTCCTTCTTGCCAACTTCTAATCAATCCCTCTCAAGTTCGAAATCATCTGTTCTTTCTTGGCTTTTACTCTCCCAGAATGCGGGTTTGGCTTTTACTCTCCCAGAATGCGGGTTTTTTCACGTTCGAAAATTAAAGGTAAATTTGTCTTTTCTCCAGTTTCTTTTTTCCGATTAAATAATCATTTTAAGGAAGGGTATTTTTGAAGCGTTTTAGCCCTACGAGGGTATATCTGATATTCCGCCCATTGAGGGTGACGGAACCATTTCTTTTATATATATATGTGTGTGTGGAAGAGTTCTTTTGTGGTGAAGAATACATTTTAGTTTTTCATCTAATGGATACAAAGACTTTAAAAAATAGAAATAAAAAGTTACTTCAATATAAATTAGTCCATATTGAAAAGCATATTCACTTTGGTTAAGATCCAAATGAAGGGAAGAGGTAGTGGAATGTATTCATAAATTTTCTCTTAAAAATATCAAAATAAAAGACTAACAAAATTAATTCACTAGTTTGCATATCCATAAAACTCACTTTGATTATCATGATATCATAAATATGTTGTGTAATTTACAAGATTTTGGTATCTAAACAACACCATATTTTGTATATTTGTTAAATATGTAAAAGAAAATTCAAACATAATAACAAATATTAGGTGAAATTGAGAAAGAACATAGACAACTGAACAAATGGGGTATAGCAATAGCCGAAAGCCAAGGCAATTGAAGTGATTGTAAGATAATGTCCCAAAAACAAAGGACATGCCATATAAAGTCTCCACAAAATTCCATTTCACTTTGCTTCTTCCTCCTCTCATCATCTTTTCCACCACTCTTCTTGCCTATAAATTAGGCCTTGTAGTTCGTGTCAATTTTCATGTGTCTTCTTCCATCTTTTTAATTTATATGCATTTACACTCATATATCCATACTTGTAAATTAATAAAACGACAGAAAGGAAAATCCTATTTGGTTTCTTATGATTATGCCAATTTGTAGTGTTTCGGCCTTGTTATATAACCGAGTATACTTTAAAATTGAATAGTGGAATCATGTTGTAACCTTTGTTGAATAACTAATATATATAATAGTAATTAACAGGAAATATATGAATATTTGAAGATTGTAAAAACAAAACGAAAAAAGAAAGAAAAAACAAAGAAAAGAAGATTTAAATATTTTTCGATTTTTACAATGTTAAACGTTGAACGGTGGATCCGATCTTAATACGAACAAATTGTGTTTGTTCAACGCGTATAATTATTAAAGATTAATAATATTAACTCAATGGTTATTTTATTTTTAGTGAAAAACATCAATCCATAAACCAAAATCTTATAATCGGAATAAATTTCATAATAGAATTGTAACAAATAATCGGATTATAACAAAATGTTGTGATGCCGAAATTACAACTCTATAACTTTGATAAAAAAAAAATTAAATATTTGACATTGGCTTTTTACGCAATAATCTTAACTTTATTAGAAAATACAAATACGGAATTATATTAACTGTATTGCCATGATAATATAAATATATTGATCATTGCATATGTAAAACTTATACATTAAAAATTATTTGGAAAATAAAATATGTATAACCAAAATATTAGTGAGAGAAATATTATATTTTAAAGAAAGGACGGTTAATTAAAAATGAATCGATATGAACTCATTATGATTAGTTATATGAATTTCAAGTGAACGAAATGATCCAATTTAAATTTTAATATTAAAGTGTTATAGCATCTGACAATTTTATTTAATTTTTTTTAAATGTAAATGGATTTGATTGATCATAAGAGTAATTAGTAATTAGTGATGAAAATATGTTACAAATTTGACTTTTAAGCAACGGTATTAACTGTCGGATACTGTTTGACTGTTAAAACAAAAGGTTTTGTCTTTTTCTACCCTATGAGTGGGCCGTGCAAAAAAAACAATCAAAGTGGACCCATCTCAATCCGCTTGTGTTTCTTTCTCCATCTTTTCTATTTTTACTATTGTTTTTATTTTATTTTTATTTTATGGTTACCTTTTCTTATAAAAATAATTATTCTTTGAATTTCTCAAACTATAATAGTGTTTTTTACTGTTAATGCAATAATTTAGGAACATAGAATATATTTTGAAAATTAGGTTGTTGAGAAACATAAGGAGTAGAAAGTTTCAAGAGAAGAATGTGAAGAAGATAAAGGAATCAAAGAGAAGAGTAAGGAGAACAAAAAGGAGTAAAAAGAGGATCAAGAGAAGTCAAATTTAAAAAAAAAAACAAAAAACAAGGATGTGCGGCTGGAAAACCGGTGGATTAGCTGAGCACATGTGGATATAGATAAGTTAACTCGAGAGAAACAAGAGGTTAACGAATCTGAAAAATATCGAAGAAGTATGGCAGACTAAGTGAGTGCAGATCACAGAGTTGCAAGTGTACTTAGAGCGATATAGTGAGAAATAGAGAGAAACAATTAGCGTTTATTTACATCTAACTTAGGGGAGTTATCTTTACATCTAACTCAGGGGGAGTTATCCGCGGAAATCTTTAGTGCATTGTAAAGAAAGACAAATGTACTTGAAAGATTGATTCGTAAATAAAGCTGGTATTGTTTGATATTTTTGGTCTCTTTGAATTATCGATTCACCAAGTTGTCTTCTACAAGTTTTCAATTGGTATCAGAGCTGGTAACCTAAGTTTAGAGTAAATCTAAGAACTGGTTTAAGATCCTAGAAGACAACAATATGGAAGGACCAAGAGATCTATATTCGTTCGAAAAATCAGTCATGCTCGATGAATCAAACTATGGCTATCGGAAAGTTAAAATGAGAAGATCATCTGCAGATGAAAAAGGAAACAAGAAGGATAATAAATTCGGAGTTCAATGTCATGAATGCAAAGGATTCGGACACTTTAAATTTGACTGTCCAAGTATGTCAAAAAGAGAAAGTGTTTTGAAAGGACTACGAGAAAAACAATGCTACAAATGCAAAGGCTTTGGGCACACAAAAAATGAATGTGCGGATGAAAGTATGGTAAAAAGAAAATTACTAATCACGTTTAGTGACTCAAGTTCAGATTCTGAAGACGGCAATGAGGAAGAATTGTCAAGTTTTGTTTCATACACCGGAATAATACAAGAAAATGATGAGGAAGAAAAACAAGGCAACCAAGATGATGAAATAGAAGTTGATGAAGAAGATGAAGTTGATGTAGAGATAATCTACAATGAGTGGCTTAAGATGAGCAAATTGAATATCCAACTGATCAAGGAAAATGAGAATCTGGAAGCTCAGATTCAAGATATGAAGCAATTAGTAGCTGCTAAGGAAGAAGAAGTGCACTTCGTCAAAAGACAGTTAAAAGAGACAAACAAACAACTAAAGATGCTGTCAAATGGTACTGAAAAATTGGATCACTTGCTCTCTATTGGAAAAAGAAAAGGCGACAACTATGGAATTGGATATATCGGGAACTCAAACAAGTCGGAGAATAAATTTGTTTTGGGAGGAAATCTGCAAGAGGATATGAGGCAGAAAGGAATACAACAGTCGTGCAACACACCCAAAGAGGAACATGGTTTCAAAGGCTTCAATAAAAACAAAAATGAAAGTTATCATTCTCATGGGTACACTTCAAGAAGGCAGTATCAGGCTTCACATCAAGGCTACAACACTAGAAGAAAAAATCAGGTACGATTTCATGGACAGAATACTGGAAGAAGGTATCAAAGTGTGAATCAAAAGAGAACTTCGGTGACATGCTATTTTTATGGAATCAGAGGACATAAATAGATCACATGCTACAAAAAAACTCAGGTATGATTCAGGTAAGTATGTTCTTCCCAAAATAAAACAGGTTTGGATAAGAAAAAGTGATCTTCAATGCAAAGTTGCTTATATTCCTACTCAAAATGATAAATCTCACACTTGGTACTTTGATAGTGGATGCTCTAAACACGTGACAGGGAATAAAGAACTTTTATCAAATTTTAGTAAAAGAGTGAATGCTGGAAGTGTTACATTAGGTGATGGAAGCAAATGGAAAATCAATGGACAAGAAGATCTACAAATTGCCGGCCAATCCATGTTAAACAACGTTCATTATGTGAAGGGATTGACTGCTAATTTGATTAGCATTAGTCAATTGTGTGACAACGGTTACAAAGTACAATTTAAACAAAATGAATGTTGTATCATGAATTCTAACGGAAAGTGTATTCTTTCAGGTATGCGATCATCAAACAATTGCTATGTGTGGAGAGATGAGCTGATTTGAGATAAAATTAGGACTATATATGTACGAAAGTAAGAATAATTTTTGGAGATAATGATTTGTTTATTTGTACTTAATTTATCAAGATTACTTAAGCTTTACTGAAGTACACTTATATATTAGCAAATTTGTCTTTTCTTTGAGATTCAATGTTTTACATATATATAAAAAGAAAAGGTTTTGTTCTCATACTCCTCTAATGACTCGATGGTTTATAAAAGGATTATATTTCTAAAACGAGTTTGTTATGAGTATTTTGCTCGGGTCTAAGTTGGGAGATATTCAGTTTCAGCTATAACGTCCTATGATACAAAGCCAAAATTGTGCTTAAATACTCCTCTATGCGTGCATAAGAGTATAACTGCAAAAGGTAATCAAGGAGCTAATGTTATATGAATAAAAGGATATCTAAACAACGTCCTAGAAGCAGAGAACAGAGAAAAGAAAAAGAAAAGATAAAGAAAAGAAATAGAAGAAAAGAAGAGAAAAGAATGATAAATTAGCTCATAAGTGTACTGAAGATTGTTGAGAGTATCTGGTGATAGGTTAAGTACACTTAAACGGAAAAGGTAACTCTAAAAACTTATTCTTGTTTCTCTTATGTATTTGTCCTTGATTTTATTAAATGTGGTTTAAAGAGAACGGATTGATGAACATTTTTTAGGGACAAAAGAAATAAAAATGAGGGAAAGATATGGAAGAATATCAAGTTGTAGAACCTTGCAAGAAAATAATTGATCAATATCTAAATTGGTTCATTTTATATGTGTGACTAATATTTATTGATTTTGAATATTGATCACACAAACAGGGGGAGAAAATGGAGTTTTTAGCATTGGATATATGGTGATCAAAGCATGACGAAATGAATGAATTAATGACTTGTGATGATTGTGCTTAACTATGATTGCGTTTGGTGAATTTTTTTTTATGCACAAATTTGAGTTTGAGTGATCAGAAATTCAAAGGGAGAGATTGTTAATGCAATAATTTAGGAACATAGAATATATTTTGAAAATTAGGTTGTTGAGAAACATAAGGAGCAGAAAGTTTCAAGAGAAGAATGTGGAGAAGATAAAGGAGTCAAAGAGAAGAATAAGGAGAAGAAAAAGGAGTAAAAAAGGATCAAGAGAAGTCAAATTTAAAAAAACAAAAAACAAGGATGTGCGGCTGGAAAACCGGTGGGTTAGCTGAGCACATGCAGATATAGATAAGTTAACTCGAGAGAAACAAGAGGTTAACGAATCTGAAAGATATCGAAGAAGTATGACAGACTAAGTGAGTGCAGATCACAGAGTTACAAGTGTACTTAGAGCGATATAGTGAGAAATGGAGAGAAACAATTAGCGTTTATTTACATCTAACTCAGGGGGAGTTATCTGCGGAAATCTTTAGTGCATTGTAAAGAAAGACAAATGTACTTGAAAGATTGATTCGTAAATAAAGCTGGTATTGTTTGATATTTTTGGTCTCTTTGAATTATCGATTCACCAAGTTGTCTTCTACAAGTTTTCATTTACAAAACCATAAATAAAAATCAATCACATCCATAAAACTTGATACTAATCTAATAAAATATTAATAAATTAAAAAGATAACATTATGAGATAAATTTACACACTATAAAATTTATAAATTTCTGATTTTTTTAATAAGATCACAATTCTATTTTACCGAGCAAAATTATTGATATTGTTCTAAATAATGGTTGCATCTTTGAAAAAAAATGGGTGTTAAAGTTTTTTTTATTATATTATTTTGTTGATGCAGAAAATAAGTACTCAATAAACTCTAATTCTTTTTTATGGGATAAATTGTTAGTCAAAATATACAATTTAAACATTTATATATATATATTTATAATTGAATAACACAACTAGTAAAAATCAGGTGTACAAACATTCTTCCATCCAAATCTGAACCCATATAAGAGTCGAAATCTTAACCCTATTAAGATATATTGGTCGAACACCAACAAATTCTTACTTCATAAAAATAAATTAGATTCCTTAAAATTATTAAAGTATTTAATATTGATATAAACAAGTTGATGGTAACATATGTTAAAATATGTGTCAGCTCAAATAATTACGGATTCGTTAGTGGTTTTTTACAACAAAATAACATATGTTAAAAGGTGATTTCTCATATATAATTTTTTAAAGTGATAACCGGTGGAGTCACAGTCACCCGTAAAATTAAAAAGTTGGAATAATGTTGCATTACGATTGTGTTTTGGTGAATTTTGGTTTAAATTACGGAAATAACCTTCAAATGGAATGAAAATTACTAAAAATAGTCTTCAATCTCTCTTTCTCTCCTCTCTCTTTGGTCTCTCTTTCTCTCCTTTGCCGCCTTTGGTCTCTCTCTTTCTCTACTCGCCGCCTTCGGTCTTCGGTATGTGTTTCTCTCCTCTCTCTCGGCGTTGAACTTGCAGATATGGATTTCGAAAATGGTCTAGCTTCGACTATTTTCTAATGTGTCTTGTTGTGTGGTTATTCGATGACAAGTACATTGAGTCTTCTGATCTCCTCAGGCCCTGTTAGAGCTAATTTCTTCGATTTTCTTGGCATCTAAACAGATTCCAAGTTTAAATCTTCCCATAGTTTGAATATCCAGAAAAAATGATCTACCCTAGTTTCTCTTTTGTTTGGATTTTCACATGATAATGAGCTGGTTAACTTTGATATTTGAGACATTTGCAAGCATTGTTTCATTTAAATATATTCATACTTACCACTCATTGCGTATCAACCTTGATATTTAATAAGTATAATAAAATTCTTTAACCAATTTTCGAATTCACAAAAACATTGTTTGTCTCTAAGTTAAACATTTCATATATCTACATTCAAAGTGATTAAATATTTGAACCGTTTATGAAGAGATTATATATGAATCCGTAAGATACTTTAGAATATTTTGTAGTTTTGGGTACAAGTAACTTAGTAAAGTCAAATGTAACACACACATAGATATATATATATATATATATATATATCCGTAAATCTCAACGAATTGGCATTGTCTTGGCATTACTTTGGTCAACTTAGTAATGCAATCGCATTTATCGTTTTGGAATCCTTGAACTATCCCTTTTTAATGTAATAACAATGTGATTGACGTTATAAGAAGCACATTATTAAAACGTTAAAACCGTGTAACCAATTATAACGATATTTTCACATATATAACTATGTTAGCCTTGTGTTCCAATGGTGTTACCTTTGCATTACAACCGCTGACACAAATATATATGAAATGTTAGTGTTGCCCATGCGTTAACATTATGTCACTATTGCGTTAGAAATTCCAACATTAAAGTCATGCAAAACTTACATTATCTCTGCGTTACACCATCATAGAAATGGCATTCCTAAGTACAATGTAAGTTTTATAGAAGGAATATTTGTAACATACATTTAGCAATCTGTTAGCATATATTTAGGAATCTGTTAGGTCAAATCTCTCCTGTATTCTCATGTATATAAACCCCTTCTACATTACCATTTAAATCAATATATGAAAGAACCTTTTACATGGTATCAAGAGCCTATAAGACTCACGTCAAACCCTAGCCTCTATTGTTTCGAAACACATCACCATGATCAGCACACCATCAATCTCCTCTACCCCAAACACTGAATCCACACTTTTGTTTAATCCCAACGATCCATAACGTGTGATTCTCTCGGTGAATATGACCAACGTCACCAAACTCTCCACCAACAGTTACCTGACTTGGAGTGTTCAGGTTGCTGCACTGCTTGAGGGACACTGTCTTGATGTTTTCCTCCATGACAGCAACATTGTTCCACCAGCCACTATTACTGTTGACGGAATCTCGATTTCCTACCCGGCCTTTGCGCCATTCAAATAGCAGGATCGACTCCTCTTCTCTGCACTATTGGGAGCAATCTCCACACCATTCCAGCCACTGGTGGCTCGCGCCTCCTCCACCAGAGATGCCTGGCAACTCCTCCTCAACACATATGGCAAGCCATCAAGGGGACACATCAAGCAAATCAGACATCAACTCAAGCATTGTACCAAGGGAACACAATCTATCGATGAATACATGAGATTCATCAAAATGAAATTCGATGAACTTGCATTGCTGGGCAAAGCACTTGATGCAGAAGAGTTACTAGAGTTCATTCTAGATGGCCTACCCGAAGATTTTAAACCGGTCGTTGATGCTGTCAATACTCGTGATTCCACAATTCCATTGGAAGAGCTCCATGAACGCCTCCTAAATCATGAAGCTCGTCTGCAATCACTCACTCCAGTCTCGTCACCTCTACCGTTCACGGCTCTGCATGCATCCTCTCGTCCTACTTACAGTTCTCGTCCGAATCAGGGGACCCAATGGAGTCGCAATAACACAACTCAAACCAGAGGGTATCAAGGAAAATGTCAAGCCTACGGAATATTTGGGCATAGTGCTAAGCGTTGTCCACAATTTCAACTTATTTCAACATCTCAACAGCGTGAATATGCATTCTCGTCCTTCCTATGTCCCTCAAGCATCCCCACAGGCACACAACACTATGGTCTCGGCCTATGATGTTGGACAATGGCTGCTTGACAGCGGAGCCTCACACCATATCACCTCCGATCTGCATAATTTATCCTTTCATAGTCCTTATACAGACGGTGAAGCTGTGGTAATTGGTGATGGCTCCAACTGTGTCATTCAAAACACTGGTTCCTTTTCAATCCCCGTGTTCTCTCACACACTCTGCTTCGACAATGTTCTTCAGGTTCTTGCAATGGACAAAAATCTGATTTCAATACAGAAGCTATGCCAAACTAACAATGTCTCTATTGAATTTTTTGCACATGGATTTCAGGTGAAGGATCAAAGCACGGGGGCACAACTTCTTAAAGGACCGGAACATGGTGGTGTCTATGAGTGGCCGTCTCGAAAAACTGCTTCCTCTCCTATCCTTGCCTTCCCTACATCAAAAATACCCATTGCTCAGTGGCATTCACGTTTAGGATATCCATCTTTTCCTGTTTTGCGTCACATGATTTCTATGTTTTCTCTACCATTGTCTCAAGATTCAAGTTCTTTGTTATGCAACTCTTGCTTAAGTAATAAAAGCCACAAATTACCTTTTTCTACTACTCCATTGTGTCTACACGTCCTCTTGAAATTTTGTTCTCTGATGTCTGGATTTCCCCACAACCCTCAATTGATGGTTTCAAGTATTACGTTATATTCGTCGATCACTACACTCGTTACATTTGGTTCTATCCTTTAAAACACAAGTCTCATGTCTTCTCCACTTTCACACATTTCAAAGCCCATGTCGAAACACATTTTCAAACCAAAATCTCCACTTTATACAGTGATAATGGT
This sequence comes from Gynandropsis gynandra, assembly GCA_036759665.1. Lineage (NCBI taxonomy): Eukaryota > Viridiplantae > Streptophyta > Magnoliopsida > Brassicales > Cleomaceae > Gynandropsis > Gynandropsis gynandra. The sequence goes on along the minus strand of CM071861.1, from coordinate 3,675,164 downwards.
GGTGAATATGTTGCTCTTGCACCCTACCTATCCTCTCACGGAATCTCCCATCTTACAACCCCACCCTATACACCTGAACACAATGGACTCTCTGAAAGACGATATTGACATATTGTCGAGACAGGTTTATCCATACTTATGCGTGCTTCCCTTCCTATATCTTTTTTATCTTTTGCTTTCTCAACTGCTGTTTACCTCATCAACCGTATGTGCACCCCAAATTTATCCCATTCTTCTCCTTATCAATTGCTCTTTCGTAAGCCTCCTAATTACATCAAACTTTGAGTTTTTGGTGTCTCTGTTACCCATGGTTGCGTCCTTATTCTCCTCACAAACTAGCTCTACGTTCCACACCTTGTCTCTTTCTCGGATACTCTCTTACACAAAGTGCCTACCTCTACTTTGATCCTATTCACTCTCGCACTTACATTTCATGGCACGTTCAATTCTTCAAACACATAGTACCTTTTTCTGATGTTCCTACTTATTTCCCGACCCTTTTTCCAACTGAATCCTCCGTCCCTAACTCCATCTACATACCTCCAGTCACCAATATTCAATCCTTGCTTCGGCCACTTTCGACACCTCAGCAGATTATGCCCCCCAGCTTTGATCCCTCACCAAGGATGGTATCCACATATACTCCACTGCCTCTCCTTTGTTCCATCAGTTATGAAAAAAAATATGTGCCAGCAGAGCGCTTGCAGTAGTTCACGCAAAATGCTCACCCTATGATAACAAGGAGTAAGAACAATATCTCGAAACCCATTCAACGTCTCTCTTACACATCTCAATGTATCCCACAGGAGACAGAGCCTCGTACAACTGTTGCAGCCCCTGAAACATCCCTTATAGCGAGAAGCAATGAGTACTGAATTTGATGCCCTCGTTCGCAATCATACCTGGATCTTGTACCTCCTAATGAAGCTCAAAACATCATTGGCTGCAAGTGGGTCTTCCGGATCAAACACTTACCTGATGACACAGTGGATCGGTTCAAAGCACATTTAGTTGCGAAAGGATTCCATCAACGACCAGGTGTCGACTTCCATGACACTTTCAGTCCAGTAGTGAAACCTGCTACCATTCGCGTTGTTCAAAGTCTTGTTGTCTCCTACGGTTAGGTACTTCGCCAATTAGACGTGAATAATGCTTTCCTCCAAGGTAATTTGTCGGATGAAGTATTCATAACTCAACCTCAAGGTTTTATTGACAAAGAACGACCAGATTATGTTTACAGACTCAACAAGGCGTTATATGGCCTCAAACAAGCCCCACGAGCTTGGTATTCTAAACTTCGCAAGTTTCTCCTATCCACGAGATTCACTATTCTCTAGTCGATGAGTCCCTGTTCCTCCTTCACAATGGAAACACTTGCTTATTCCTTCTTGTATATATATGTGGATGATTTGGTTATTACAGGCAACAATGCAGCCACAGTTCATAACTTCATTCGGACCCTAGCAGCTCGATTTTCACTGAAAGATTTGGGTAACCTCTCATACTTCCTGGGTGTTAAAGCCACAAGAACAGAACAAGGACTCCTTCTTACGCAAAGGAAGTACATCACAGATCTTCTTGCTAAAACCTCCATGCATGAGGCCAAACCCGTCAACACGCCTATGGCCTCCACCTCTCGTGTCAGCCTACTGTCTGGGACACCTCTTGAAGATGCATCTGAGTTCAGAATGGTTGTGGGAAGTCTGCAATATCTCTCCCTCACTCGGCTTGATATTAGCTTTGTCGTGAACAAGCTTTCGCAATTTATGCATGCTCCATCAACAGAACATTAGCAAGCTGCAAAATGTGTCCTTCGATACTTGGCTGGCACAAAGAACACGGGCATTTTCTTCTCGGACAATAACTCAATCTCCTTGCACGACTTTAGTGATGCGGATTGGGGAGGTGACAAGGATGATTTCAGCTCCACGAGCGCTTATGTTGTGTTTCTTGGAAAGCACCCCATTTCTTAGTCGTCAAAGAAACAAAAAGGTACTGCTGCTCGCTCCTCCACTGAAGCTGAATACAGATCTATTGCCGCCACTACAGCTGAGATTCGTTGGCTCTTCAACCTCCTAAATGAGCTCAACATTAAGCTTCCTAAAGAACGGGTTGTGTACTGTGACAATATTGGTGCTACGTACCTCTTCGCCAATCATGTCTTTCATTCTAGAATGAAGCACATCGCGTTAGATTATCACTTTGTTCGATCACATGTTCAATCTGGTCTACCCCGCGTCTCACATGTGTCCTCGGCTGATCAACTTGCGGATATGCTCGCAAAGCCATTACCTCACTCAAGCTTTCTTCCGTTATGTGTCAAGATTGGCATCACCCTGCGTGATCCATCTTGAGGGGCATATAGAAGAAATATCTGTAACAAACATTTAGGAATCGGTTAGCATATATTTAGGAATCTGTTAGGTCAAATCTCTCATGTATATAAACTCTTCTACATTACCATTTAAATCAATATATGAAAGAACCTTTTACAAGTTTAACATAGATTTGGTATAGCATTTGTGTTACTTGAGCATTATTTTGGCGTTGGAAACACTATCCTATGGGATTGAGTTGGAATTTCGTGTTTTTGCGGTATATTGTTTGGATATTCACAGGTGCGAGTTATCTCCTTGTTGGCTGGAGACTGTCGACCAGAAATGGCATGAGAATCACATGTTGCAGAGGAGTAGACTATGCTCTGTTATCCTCCAAATGTTACTGTTTTATTGTTTTTTTTTATTATTGTCGATGTTGAATAATTCACAAATTCTTGGATGTGTGAAGGATTGAGAGTCAATGATGAATCCATGTATGCTTATATTTATATCGTACAAAACTATAACTTTTATATTCTATATTATCTTGGAATTGTATATACTTACACATCATCTAATAGATTCACAACATCGGTTTTCATATATGTCCTATGGATTAAGATCTTCGAGACTTTTTCTCTAACCGCGTTAGCATAGTGTAAAATTTAATTACATGATATATATATATATATATATATATATTTAATGCATGGACATGAATATCTTGGCAAAGACGGGGGAGAATATCAGAAATGCCCTCCTAGGGCTAAAACACTTCAAAACTACCCTCCTAAATTTTATGGAAAAAAATTGGAGAAAAGACATATGTGCCCTTATATTTTGTTAATGAAAAACAAATGCAAAGGAGGGAAAGGCAAATATGAGAGGAGGGAAAACAAAAATTGAGAGGAGGGAAACAAAGTAGAGAGCTATTTCCTTTCATTTTTTAGTGTTTCCTTTCCATTTTCGAATTATTTCCTTCCATTTTTGAGTGATTTCTTTCCATTCTCGAGTGATCTCCTTCCATTTTGAGCATTTTGCAGCAATTTTCGAGGGATTTCCAACAATGTTTCAGCCATTTTCAGTGATTCCCAGCAATTTCCAGCATTTTTAGCGATTTTCCGGTGATTTTTGGTGATTTCCGGCGATTTCTGGCAGTTTCCGGCGATTTTGACCGTTTTACGACGATTTCTGGCATTTTCCGGCGATTTCTGGTAATTTCCTGCGATTTCTAGCAGTTTCCGGGGATTTTTGGTAGTTGCCAGCGATTTCTGGCAATTTCCGGTGGGTCGCTAGGTCGCAGGGTCACAGGGTCGGACTGGGTCGCTGGGTCGCAGGGTCGAACTGGATCGCAGGGTCGGACTGGGTCGCTGGGTCGCAGGGTCGGACTGACTCGCTGGGTCGCAGGGTCGAACTGGGTCGCAGGGTCGGACTGGGTCGCTGGGTCGCAGGGTCGGACAGGGCCGCTGGGTCGCAGGGTCATAGGGTCAAACTGGGTCGCAGGGTCGGACTGGATCGCTGGGTCAAATTGGATCGTTGGGTCGTAGGGGTATTTTGGGAATATCAACATTTATAAGGTATTTTTGAAGTCAAAATTTTTTTTTTTCGAGAAGGATATTTTTAAAATGTTTTAAAGACGGTGATATGTCTCTTATTTTTTTAAGGAGTTTTTTGAAGGCTATTTTTGATTTTGAAGGGTATTTTTTTGAAGTTAACCCAAAGATGATGATATGTCTCATTTTGTTCCTTTTTTCAAAAAAAAAACCTAAAAATTGAGAGGAAAATGACAGACAATTTGTAGATGTACTGTAATATTATTCTACATATGGTAAATTGTCAAGGTGTCCATGAATAGGTCGTTTGTATGTGTATTGCTTTGTAAAAAAAAAAAGTAGTTTGATTTGTTAAATTATAGAGAGGATAACCAAAATGATCATCTAAAACTAAATTTCAAAAATAATCAAAATCCCATCTAATTTAAAAAGTTATATGAATCTAAACTAAAGAAATACATCTAAAACTTTTATTCTATTGATTTTACATCGTCTTTTTATGAAAGTTAGTTTGGTTTTAGTGATATTCATTAGATTCAAAATTTATGGGTTTTATGAATTTCAAAATTTATTTTTATAAAGTAAACAAAATTGATAGTAGTAAGTAAAATATTTTTATTATATTCTTCCGATATTAAATATATATATATATACACATATAAGTAATCATAATTTATATATTCCTATACAAAATTACGATTCACTATGCTTTATTTTGATTTGGATTTCAGTTAATATAATATCTTTCTCAAAATGATGATTCAAATTTAGTATATATGGGACAATTTATATTATTCATCAATTCTTGATTAGCTCATTTTGAATTTCACCATTTACTCTTTTTGAATTCCAGACCAAATATTTAAATATATTTAATTTTTTTCTTGTCCGACAAATTTATTGTGGTTACTTGATCCAAACTATTCCGAGGACATAGACAATAAAAGGGGCATTTTTATTGACGTTAGACGGAAGTTTAAATTTTAATCACCAAAAAACATATTAAAAAATTAAATAAATAGCGACATGTCTTGTAGGTGGGCCTAATGGGCCCATTGAGGAAAACCGCTTAACGGTGACGTGATTGGTGGAATAACGTGGCGTTGTCCAATGATCGAAAGCCACGTTTCCTCACAGGGTTAAAAGCTCAACCACTACCGAACATTACTAGTGGCATTATTCTATAGAGATTATAAAAAGTTAGTTGTGAAATTCAAAGATTTTATTTAATGAATATATTTTGTGTTAAATACATACACAATTCTAAAAGAATTTTTGAAACATTATTCAATTTATAAATTTTGAAAATAAAATTGAAAATGTTGAATAATTTGAATTACCATATCCTATATAAAAAGCCACTTATCTTATTTCTATATCTTATATATGTTGTCTAGTTGATGTATCATCCCAATTTTCTCTCACATTTTTGTTATTCATAGTTCTCTTCAACCTATCTTATGTTGTTCTATTTAAAATTGTTTCAATGTTTTTTATAAAACAAAACTAAAACCATAAGCTCATATTAGAATTTATCAATATAAAAAGTTCATTACCATTTAACGAATGCAAGAGATGAAATATGCTACATGTGCAACATCAAGAGAAGAAGCCGAATCAATGAAAATGGAAAACTTGTATTAATGCTCTATATTATTATATGTTTAGTTACATTGGAAGCTTTGGATTTACGTGATATTGCGCTCTGCACGGATTTAAAATAATTAAATTGTATTTATTTTACATTTTGTATATAATTCATTAATTTGATCATTGTCATTAAATTTGGTATATATATGGGACAATACAAACGCACGCAATAAAATTACTAATGTATAAGTTTCAATAATAAATTTTAAGATGTAATGTAAACTAATAGTGCGATTTGTTCATAATGTATTTGAAATTGTAGAACATAAATTATCGGAAAAAGTGATTGCATGATTTGAACGTAGTTTTTCATGATTGTTTTTCTTATTCGTACCTACATAAAGTTTGAGGATTAAATTTAATCAATAACATGATTTAAGAACAATTATTAATATATGGATATGATTTGAAGAAAACTTATTTATGTTTGACTTTCTGATTATCTTTAGCTATAGATCTGTGTAAAAGTGTGTGGAGCAGGACGAGAAGAAGTGTTAACAAACCTTATTGATATATTTAGAATAAGTACGAAAAACATTGAAAAAATCATATATATAAAAGTTCTTGCATTTGCAAGAACCACAAGCCTCCACGTCATCCTTAAAAATAAAATGACAAAAAAACTTTCACCCGTTACCACTTCATCTTTCCCAGCTATGCATTCACTCTGAAGAGGATAAGTAACAGTTTCCAAAGTCTTCAATGGCAATCAATGCTCACGTTCTCAAAGTCTTCAATTGACATCACTCCCTCTCCCCCTTCGATTGGCCGCTCCATCGTCTTCCCCTCTCCCCCATCGATTGCAGGTTCCAGCTTCTATCCCTCTCCCCCTTCTCTTAACTCTCCCCCATCGATTGCACCTGTTCCTTCGTTTCTCCCTCCCCCCTTCGGTTGCAACGATCGATTACCCGCTCCAGCGTCTCCCCCCTGCCCCATCAATTGCAGAATCAACCGTCTCACCCTCTCCCCCGTCGATTGCCCTATCCAGCCCCTTCCCCTCTCCCCCACCGATTCGCCCTACTCCGTCGTTTCTCTTTCTCCCCCCTTCGGTTGCAACGATCTCAATTCACTGTTGCAGATGGAACCACCATCAATCTAATAGGTTATTTCGTTACCATTGTATATGCCATTAACGAATTAGAATCATTGCTTGGTGGGTATTTCTGAAAAAGATTCGACCCTTACAGCTTGCTTCAATGACACAGTATTATTCTTCTCTCTGTCATCCCATGTTGAACACAACAAGATCTAACTAAGGTTGTGCAGAAGAGAGAGAGATGAGTCGACGACAGAAGAAGACGGCGAAGGTGGTGACAGGGATGATGGGGTTGTGTATAATGGTATATATCGTCGGACTGCCTCTGTATTGGCATCTGGACGAGAGCATTGCAAATTCTCTCCTCTCATCTTGCCCTCCTTGCGTCTGTGACTGTTCTTCTCAGCCTCTCGACATTCCTGAGGGTAATCTTCCATCTTTCTTTTATGATTAATGATCTGTGTGAAGGTTATGTAATGTTTTGTCTTTGAATTGATTCAGACAGTCAAAACAGATTATAAAAGTCATATATTCTTGCTAGGGAAGATCTATTAATGGATTTGTGTTCTTCTGCAGGTTCTTACTCTATCTGTCATATATTCTTGCTAGGGAAGATCTATTAATGGATTTGTGTTCTTCTGCAGGTTCTTCTACTCTATCTCCCGCAACATCGTCGTTCTTTGGAGCACACCTGTGTTGATCTCTGCCTTCACGTTTGCAACCGCTCTCGCTTTGGGAATCAAGCTCGATGGACTGCACGATGGAAAACCAGCTCATGCACTTGCTTCGCCTCCTACCCATGTGGTCGATCTTTTAGGTGGCCTAATTGGACTAGCTAACGTTGCAATTGACCCCTCGATCAAGGCATTATTCCATTGCGGTGAGTATGACTTGAGCGAATACTTTTTTCTATACATTTGTGTTTATATCCTAAACACATTTACGGCATGCCCATAGAGCTCATCTAACTTTCGACTTTGATTCCAGTCCATAGTTGCATGTTATCCTACCAACATCAATTGGTCAAGGTTTCTAGATTAACGCTCAGTTAACCCGAAGGATGGAAAAGTTTTCAATGATCCGATTTGCCTTCCTTTATTGATGATACTTTCGGTTAGAATAGGGTGTACGAGGTACTCGACTAAATGCCTGAAAGATAACTTAAAATTAAGCAAATCTGCAAGCAGAGGTTTCAGCAACTTCGTCTCTATAAAAGATATTATTGTTGTTCTGATATGATCTATATAGATTGTATTTTTTGTATTCATGTTCTTGCTCCATGTCGAAGTTTTGAAATAAGGATTGTGAAGAAATGGTTTCTAACCGCCATAGGAATTACCAAGACGGTAAGATGAGCGGTTAAAACCAGATCCACTGTTTGATTCATAAGAGCCTCAAAAACCCCTTCTGGAGACTTTTTCAGATCCACCACAGTCGCTTGAACATTTCCTCAATGTCTGACTCAGTAGTGGCCGAGTTCTCATCAGAGATATCACGCTTCGAAAGCTTCTTGATCCTACGACGGTAAGCTGTTTTAATTTGTCAATATGCCCCTACTCTTTTATTTTGTTCAATTAAGTCCTGGTTGTATAGGATCTCAAGATGAAGTTTTTAAATAAGGATTGTGAGGATTAGCATTATGAGGAAAAATGGTGCTACTATTGAGATTGTTGTTGAAGCTTCTTGGATTTGGAATTAATTAATATTTGATTGAATTGTGTGCCTGAGATTGTTCTAATATGGATTTTGAACAGTTTCTCAGAAGGGTGTGATCTCCGTTGCTTTCTTCGATGAGCTAAGCCACAACTGGAAAGGAGGTAATGGGTGTAATCGTTTAGGTGCTTCATGGTTCTTTTGCTTCGTGGATAGGTTTGGGATTTGTTGTAAGAATGCAGTTCCTCTTTTAGGAGACATGTTTTTCAATTCTTTACGAGCTTGAGGAGATCATGTTTGGATTGTTTATATAAATACTCGAATTTTTGTGTTAGAACACAAGCTAGCTAGATATGGTTATGAATCGAAGAAAATAATATTGTAGTTAGCACAAAAACTCTCTCTCTCTCTCCCTCTCTCTCTCTATCTCAATTACATGGAATGTTCTTTTCGCAGTTTCGATTATTATCAACTTATAAGTTTTTTGTGTCTGTGTTCAATTTCGTGGATTCCAATGATTCTGCGTGGTTTTTAGGGTTTCAATGATCCGATTATGCTTCCTTTATTGATGTTACTTTCGGTTAGGAAAGGGAGTATGAAGTGCTCGACTTAGTGCCTGAAAAATAACTTAAAATCAAGCTAAATTGCAAGTAGAGGTCTCAACAACTTCTTATCTGTAAAAAATATAGTTACTGAAGCGATATGATCTATATAGTCCTTACAACATGAACTACACGAATTGTTCCTGACATTTGTAATTCCTATTTTTGGACGGAGTTAGATAATTTTTGTACATAATGAATTAGTAATTATAAACTATAAATATATTTTTCAATATGGATCTATTGGTAGGGGAATGATTTTGTTTCTTTTATTTATTTTATTTCAATTCTCGGATGCCAATTAAATTTCAAATGGAAAATTATTTTTGTGTAGTCTTTGAAATGCTATTTTGGTATTTGGTCGAATGGATCAACTGGTTACAGTGAATAAAACCATTATGATTCACTTGCTTAATCAGGTTCATTTCGGTAATGGTGAAACTGTGGTGGTCTATTCTGCTTACCTCAGGGCATATTACTGAAGTGAAGACGAGACACGATGTAGAATAGGGGATCAAGAGCGAAGGGGCAATGGTGATGATAGGATGCTACGGGTGAAGAAGATGACTTCATTACTTTATTCTTGGTTCGAGAATTATTTTCATTTCAATTGTTTGGGTCTTCGTCATACCCTCTTAATGTTTTGTTTTTCATCATATCTATTGTTTATTGTTTTCTATTGTCGCAGCTTTATTGTTGTTTCCAACACATATGTAAAGAAAATTATACAAATCATCGTCCGCGCATCGCGCGGGATTTTTTCTAGTATCTAAAATAATACAAGTGTTGCATTCCCCTTGTTGTTAAAGAGGGAAAAAACATATTACGCATGTAGCAAATGAATACAATCTCAAATAAAGATAAATATACCTGTGGTGAAGTGCTATCAAGAATGAGGGTGTTGGACAACCTAGCAATTTCTTGATCAAATACAACAAATGTTGCAAACTCACGAGCATCTTCAATCAACAATTTAACTATATACCTAAAATAGACAATAGAAGTTATGAAAAATGGAGTGAGCCATTATTAAATCTATGGTACCAGTAAGGGTGGCTGAATCTTAAACTACCTTTTGATCCCTACAGCTTTTGTCCTCTCCGCAAAATAAACATTGTATGGACTCGGAGTTGTGTTTTAATTTTCTGGAACACTTCACACATGCCACATAGGTCCAACCATTGTCGGTCATGATTTGATGCACGCGTACCTCACAATAGAATTTAGCTTTCTACAGCAGAGTATATGGGACGTCAATATAGAAAAACAGGGAAATATAGCTTATCTAGAAGTGACAATGAGTATGAAGAATCTTGTGGTCAGATCTGTTGAGGAATTTGTAAAGCTCCAAGATCGGAACTATTTCTATTTCCACCACTTGTTCACTTGTATCATTGTTCTTCAAACCATCATCAGTGTCATCTCTAATGTTGTACGAGATAGTACTGGAGATATTAAAAAGTGCAGATGCATGAATCTTGATAAGCCAAAGATCCATGCCAGCAGTGTATAGATCGACATTTGCAAGAAGCATTCTAAGAAATATCTTTTTTGCTTGATTTTAGCTTTAAAAATGCTTTACCTTTCTAAGTAATCTATGCTAACCGTAGCTTCCCGTCAAAGTAGTATCTACTTGGGGAAGCAGTGTTCAGATAAAGATTACCTATCAATCATGAAAAACAGTTCAAAAGAAAGATATAACATGGCTATTTAGCGATAGTTAATATGCATATATACCAATAAAATAAGAAAATGGTATAGGAAATATACCAGCGATCATCTTGGGATTAACTCCAGTAACCAGAATGATCGAGGGACATGTTTTGAACTATTCTAGCTTAGCACGCAACTCATCAGCCTTTTGTTCCCATGCTATGAGGTTGATATGCATCCCCCTTGTGATTAATGAGAAAAATTGTTAGATTGATCATACGATTAATGAAAAAGGTAAAATAAGATGTTTTAACAACCAACCCAGACATTTGAAGCCGAAGAGAAACTCGGGGATGGATGACACATTTTCATTGTGTGGATCCTTGATAGCTACCACTCGATCAATAAAATCGGCAGAGCAGAAAAACAATCAGCATTTTGTCGAGAAAAAAATAAGCTGGGACTCGGGGTTTTAATTTGCATTGTTGTGGACAACATCTACTCCTTCCAAGCGCGGAACATCTCCTTCTTTGAAGAATGAGAGAAAGTGTTTGTAAACACTGCAATTAATCGACCCATGAAGCAAAATTGACTACACGGAAAAATAAATTTATGTGTCAGCAATCGAAGGTAAACTAACCAGATTTATGAAATAGAACAAAATGGATTGTTAAGATTTTAGGGGTCCAACCTTTTCATCAATTAGAATATATTTTATCCACATGATCTGACCATTCTTCTTTGCATTCCTTGCTTTCTATATGCGGAATACACTACCCACGATTTCCTGAATGCTACGACCAATAATCAACTTTGAGATGGTAGTGGTTTTCGGGAAGAAGAGACAATGGACAAAGACAAAGAAGACATGCCAAAATGGATAACAAATGTTTTTCAGGCAATATGATTTGTAATCTGATGACAAGTGAAAAAAAATGAAAAAGAGTAGGTAAGGTATTTGAAGAACTGAAATATGTAACCACAAATTGCTATAGTTTCTCCGCATTGATATTGTAGGAAACATGGGTTAGTGGGCTGTAAAAAATTTAATTTAGGGGGATGAACAAGCATTTAGAATCATATAATCCAATGGGAGTGGGGAATATGAGCAAAAGAAAGACTGCAATATTATTTTCATAAAAAAGTGAAGTTGAAAAATGGATATAAAATTTGGTAATGAGCTGTGGTAGGATATAACACCTAATGAGAAGTGAAAAAAAATGAAAGAAAGAAGATTTGGTTTGGGCTATTCTGAATTACCTTGAACCATTATGTCTGAATTTGATGAAGGATGTTGGTTTCGTTTAGTGATAGGTTCCTACAGTAGCATAAGTGGTATAAGCACTACTAATGGCGCGTACGTTCCTAATCTCACAGATTTCTTCTGTTTAAAGATTGTTTTCACCACTACAGTTGATAAATTGTCTCATTTCACAACAATCGAAAGTAAATGCTAAAAGAGTAATTTCTTACCCATAAGATGTATTTACCTTGCAGGTATTAGCTGATGCTTTGGATTGTTAGTTTGAGGTTTTTTTCGTTATGCTGCTTTGGGATGTTAGTTCCAAGGCATCTTTCATATACGATGGGTATCAAGGGCACCTACACACCACAACATCAAGACATGTGGACAACCAAAAGTGCTAATATTCGATAACAATATGCACGCATAAAAGTTAAACATTTATTGTTGTTCGTGAATCTAGCATACTTGTAAAATGGTTCGAGAATCAACTCAAGCAAGGACACCATTCATTTTCAATACCTCAAATTGCAATGACTTAATGGCATCACATCAATACATAATGCAATAAACGAACACTATGCTAGATGGAACCTATAAGATTGGGAAATTCAATTTAACCAAAGTTCGCAATTTAACCATAGAAGCATGAAGTTCTACTCATTGACTTGCAGAAAAAAAAATCTAAAAAGAGATGTACGATCAGTACGTACCAGATAAATTTCAGCATCATATTAGACATATGTTGAGGTCCTTTGCAAACAAGAGACCAGAATAAGGTTCTTCTAGTTGAAAACTGGAGTCAAGTTTCCATCGGTGGGTCTCGAGACATGGCAGACTACTCCTAGTCTTGTCGGAGATTTCATCATCGCTGCTATAAAAGGTTCGCCTATGATTTCTATTTCATGGCTTTCGTTTTTTCGAATTTCTTTAGGTTTCAGTACTAGTGATATCCAAAATGGTAACGTTACATTTCAGAAAGATGATCGTTAACATAGGCTAAACGATAATGACCTAAGTCATGCTGCTGTGAAACAATAATCATACAATATATCTAAAATAACGTCATTTTCCGAACCCTTAGTAAAGAGAAATATCTAAAATAGAATTATGGATATACAAAAATAGTCTGGTTAGTCCTCGCAATCTGTCTAACCGAACTTTAAACTAATATATATCTAACTTCAACTTTTGTATTGTCATTAAATGCTAGTTGAAGAGATTGGGTGGAATAAGCACGTGATATTTTGAAACATTTTATTGGAAATTTACGGACCACTATGCTTAGATTTCATTAAATACTCCAAAAATCCATGAAATAATATTCAAGATGGCACAAAATATATTATTAATTCTCTTGAAAACCATCGTTGTAGATTTTTCGCCAAACACATCTTAATCTTTCTCTTTATTTAGTTCTTGTTGTAGTTTTTTTTCAAGATATAGATCCATCAATTTAATCCATATTTTAGGCAAGAATTTCGTATATTCTACTTTATGAATGTATTCGTTGTTCTTTGCTTTTATGGTTTAATCCATATTTATCTTTTAAATTCTTGAATAGGTCCCATGAATTGATTTTCATATGGAAAAATTAAGATGAAGATGTCAAATTATATTATATCGTACAAATCAAATGAATGATCATATCGAGAGGTAGGTTGGTCGGTTTAGAAATGATGATATTCGACGATAATGCATTCACATGTAGGTCATGGCATCAATGATTTAAATGTTAGATAGAAATCTAGACTGCGGGATAAGATAGATTTATTGATAGCATGTTCACTATGTAAGTTCAATGATTTATATGCTAGAATAGAATCTAAAACTCACTCAAAAGTGTATGTGTAAGAGGTTTGATGCAGACATGAACAATGTCCCTATCGAATTTTAAAAAGTGGGTTAAATTAAAGTTGGATATGCAAGGAACGTTAAGTTATATTGTCCATTTTGTATGTGTACAAATGAAAATCAAATTTGTATAGACGATATATTAAAACACAGATATAATAAAGTTTTTGTGAAATACTATTACATTTGAGTTTATTGTGACGAGGGTGTGACTTCAATGGCAACTCATATGCACATTTTTGAACAATCATATGATGTTGATGGACATATAAAAATGATTGGGGATTCTTTTCCCAGTCATCAGATTAATATGCATGTTGAAAACATCAATAAAAAATGTCAAATGCTAAAAGTAATCATTTTTATGAGCTATTTGGAGCAGAAAAACCATCTTTTTATGAAAATTGTTATGATCATTCACAGTTATCACTTGCAACAAGATTGATGAAAGTGAAGACAAATTGCACTGACACAAAATATAAAATAAAATAAATTATCACATGTTACATAGTGTTTTTCAAAAGATAACACTTTTCCGAGTCCTTTTATGATATATCAAAGCTAATTGGATCTCTCAAAATACGAAATGAAAAGATTGAGGTTTGTGCAAACAATTGTTTGATCTTTTGGAAAGTCGATATAATTCCTTTGAATTTTTCGTTTTTGTGGGACTAAAATATTTAAACATAAAAATACAAATAAAAGAAAAAGAATTAAATAAAAAAGGATGTTCTGCATACCAATTGTTAACGCATAAAAAAGATTGTATAAATTGCTACATATAACATTCAATGCTATTATTGAACATTTCAAACCCGTCTCATTAACAAACATGGTTTCTAAGATGAGTAAAGCTATAATGTTAGAAAGTTTACACACTAGCGACAATGTGGCGTTGGCCAGTGTGACATAATATGTCGATATGATTACACCACCGTTGTGATGCAATTGAATGGAAATTTCTAGCGTGGTTACAATGCAATTATGTTGGTCTAGTTCATAAACTCAAATCGTTGGTTTATTATCTCATTTTTTTGTTAAATTTTCAAAACAAAAATTACTCTCTTGTCTATTTCCCAAATCCAACCAACATTTATCCGTTTAGTTAGGTTTCTCACGTATTCAATAAGTTTATAAGATCTATTTCAAAACTTTGGTTATGTTCAAATTACTTTGATTATTGTTTAGATATATTTGTTGTGTTGAATGAGTTAGATTTAATTAAACTTCGATTTAGTTATATTAATATGAGTTATTAGGTTTAAGGTTTGAATTTTGATGGATTTTGAAGATTTAGTATTAATTACGTTGTATTTAGGATTTTGTTTAGGTATGAATTTTAGATTAGATAAAAATTTCAGTTCAGGGATCAGTAAAGGTGTGGTTAGTGATCGATTTAGGAATTGATTAAGGTGCAGTTGGGGTTCAGCTTAACGTTTGGTTATATTTTAATTTCGCTTGGTTAAAATTGATTAAGGACCATTTAGATATGTTAAGGTCATTTTTGTTTAGTTGGTTTTAAGTTTGTATTAAGTTGGAATTTGTGTTGGTTTTGGGTTGAGATTTAGGTTAGTTTAAGGTTGGTTTAATATCTAATTACTTTTTCATTGGAATGCAACTTGTCTCGTCTATTATACCATCGTGTTTCTAGTAATCCTTACGCATCGTGGATTTTGAGTCCCGTGAGGAGTCTAGACATGACCATGTGGTTCATAACCACACAGCTCTCTGTTAGTCCCATCGCAGTTAACATCATACAACGATAGACGACATCTTTTTCATTTAATTGATGGGGTGACACAGATGATCATTTGTGCAAAAATTCTAAATGTCGATGATTTGTTGCACCATTATAAGCGAACGCTAGGAGTTTATTACATGCGGAAAAAATGCCAAACTCATATGGTAAATGAACATATTAGTAAGTTTTAATTATAATTTTTATGTTATTTTGTTAAAATATTCGGATTTTTTTAGGTTTGATATAGATGGTATGATTGGCTCCAACATTACTCCATGCATCAAGAATAACTATTTTGTCTTGTACACGTGCTTGATGTCTACGCCGCAACCAGCAAAAGATTATCAGTTGTGGAAAATTTTAATTGTTTTAAAAAGTATTCATAATTAATTTTTTTTACTAACTTATTTATTTACTCATGCGAGAGTGGTATTCAAAACTAAAATATTATAGCTTAATTTACGAATAGTAGAATGATCTAGTGACGAAGTGTCTAAAATAACTAATCACGAGCCAAAAAAGAATTGACTCGTCGATCCCATCTTTATAATTGCCCTCTAGATTTCATCACTCAAGAGATCTAGAAGACACCTTTTGCCTATTGTTAGAGTCTCCAGTTGCTCGAGCGAAATGAGAAAATTAAAAAGATTCCAGAAGTGTGACACCATTCGCAAAATTATTTTATAACTTGGTAACTAAAGATTAAAAATATTTATTTTTATAATATAATGTATAGTAATATTTTTATTCTGCAAAAACAGAGTTGGATTGAGCTTCATGTGTTTTGGAGTTCTTGAAAAAGACCCATTAAAAGTGAGACGAGTCATTGCTCTATGGAAGGCATTAATAGTTACGGAAGATATCAATAAAAAGCTAAAATTTTTAATATATTATATTATATATTATGATATATTTAATTCTAACTAACTTTTTTGAAAAGCATAGAATCGTAAAATTCATAAATCCATGAGTTTTTATACGATGAAACATCGGTGGCGGTGCACAAGGTCAAGAGCCTCGTGTGGCGCATCAAGACTAATACTATGTAGATCGATGAGCAAACTAAAATATCACATCGCAAAGAAAAAACATCACGATACTAAAAGTAAAGCTCACCGATCTCGAATTGGTAATAGAGATTTTTGCTTAGGCGACTTAGAGGCGTTCGGCCTGAGCAGGGAATAGCTTGATCCGAGTGTCCACTCTAACTCGACTGAGTGGGGGAGTTGTACGATTGACCGTGTTGCTATAGCCAGAATTTAGGGTTAAAACCTTCAGAGACGCTTGATCGAGTGATCACCTCGCTCGACCGATCATTTTCCCTGTATTTTTCTTATTTTACCTAGTTTTACTTATAGTTTGATCTTTATAAATAAGATGCCTATTGTGTAACATTTTAACTAAATTTTATTACTAAGAATTTATTTTCCTGTCTAATTCTTAAGATATTAATTTAAAGAATTCTTGGAGGAATTATGAATATTCATTCCACTTATCAACACTACATCATAAATATTGTGTTGTTGTTTGTTGTGTTGAGTTTTTTCGTCGAGTTGTGGGAGGGTTTAGGATATTTTTTTTGGATGAACGAGTTTCAAGATATTTAATCGGATTTCTAAAGGGTTCATTCCATTTTTCATCATAAATAATAATAAAATATCGGTATAGGTTCATATCAGGTACCTTCGATGATTTGAATCCAAACCCATGTCAGTCTATATTCTTGCACGGTAACTCACATTTACAATTTTTAACATGAATTTTGTATTATTTAAACCATAACAGGCCATAAAAATACATTGTCAAGTAATATTTGATGAAGGAATGCAAATAAGGTATTGAGATTTATAAATCGATTTTGGACATCCATTGTCATTTGGATCTTGAAGAATGTTTCTTTATTTTCTAATGTGTTAGAAATCTTATTACTCCTAGCAGTTGGGTGTAGGTTTTTCTATCATTTTCTTTGGTGTTATATTTCAATTATCTATACTTTAATACCTTTATAATTCTTATATATATATATATATATATTTTAAGAATGGTCTTTACCGATTCAACTTTTATATAAATTATTTTGAGTACATATTCTACATTGAATGTAGCATTGATATATAGTGTATGAAATAAAAAATTCGGCTTATAAAGCACACAAGATTATTTCACATGTTCAAAGAAAAGTTAATAAGACTAACAGAAATTGAAATTATACCGGAGTTGGAATTTAGTGATATCGTAATATGCATGGATTGCATTAAAAGAAGCCATACATCACAAAGAAAACAACCACACGAAACACTTAGCTTCATCAATTAATCCAAATTGATATAAGTGGAACTTTTGATATTTTTTCTGGAACATAAGTTTATTTAACATTTTTATAAACCATTACTCACATTATGATTATATACACTACACAAGGATAGATCAGTGAATATCCTTGTGATCTGATAGATGTGATGATCATTATAACAAATATGATAACAATGGAAAATTTCCAAGTCTATTTACAAAGTTTCTCGATAGTGGAGCCATATGTGTGCAAGACATAATGCCTCATGCACTTTAAAAATTATATAGTTTTGAACAAAACCATACATTAGTGAAAATGGTTTGGAACATGTTGAGCCACAATGCATCCATGTGGACGTATGCATTAGGACTAACAATGTCTCTCTTGAATTTGATTTTAGTAAACTAATTCCTAAGAGACCTTATAAAATGTGGATCAAGAGGAAATTAAATTTAAAGAATCTACATGTTTGGGATTGCCAAGTATAAGTAAGGGTGTTTAATCCATACAAAAAGAAATTTGATCCTATAATGACTAGGGGCATTTTTATTGGTTAGCTAAAAAATATATAGAATTTATATTGTATTGCTCTAATCATAGTGGGAGAATACTAGAGAGTGAAAATGTTAGGATAACTTGAAATAATCAAATCAATGCGAGTAATGAATAACGGAGTGTGGACATCAAAGAGATAATATTTTAACATATGATATCTTTTTTAATGTTATTGTCCCTACTATCATCTCATCGGCACATTGTAATTCAGTGAAAAAAGAGAATATCTGAAACCCACACAATGATGACGTGAATAATGAACCGACCACAATACATGAGGACGTTAATGAACCACAAGGGCTGAAAGGAAGAAGAATTTTTTCATTCTGGATGATTATGTGGTTTCTACCTTTGAACATGAATGTGATTTAAACATAAATGATGATCTTTTTTTTTAACAAAACCATGGAAAGTAAAATTTGAAAAAAATGGTTAGATGTTATGAAATGATATTAAAGCAAATGGTGAAATCAAAGTCTGGGATTTAGTTGTGTTACTGAAGGTTAAAACCACGTGAGAAATTGATTGATCTTCCAGACCAAATGCGACATTGAATGGGAACATATAAAGGTACTAGACCAAACGTTTTGCTGAAGGTTATACCCAACAAGACAACGTTGTTTATAAAGGTATGTTCTTTACAAATTCTAAGAGAGGCTTTTATTATATACTTTTTTATTAGGTGGTTCATTCAATTAAGAGCTTCATCAAACATATGTAAAAATTGTCTTTCTAAGTTGTGATTTAGAGAAGAAAATTTATATGAATCAAACTAGAGGTTTAATATCCACATTAAAAACAATTTGGTGTGTAAGTTGAAAAAGTTGATATGTATTTACATAGAGGTTTGTGGATTTGTAGAGAATATTGTTGATCAATATATCTACATGCAGGCTTGTGGGAGTAAATATTCTATTTTGTTCATGTATATATTAGAAAGTTTCTTTCTATAAATTTTGAAATTAGAGATGTAGTGAAACATCTTATGCGATTGGGATAGAAATATGTCAGAACGAAACACAAAGATTTGTAGGGTTGTCTTGGAAAGGCTATATCAACGAGATCTAAGAGTGATTCTAAATGGAAAAAATATTTTTCATGGATAGTTCCAGTTCAGAAAAGGAACAAGTTCATTAATATGACAAATATTCTAACGATTTCAAGGATATAGAGATCAATAACTTGGTCTTTAGAGAAGTGAAGAAATATACATTATTGTTCAAGCATATTAGAATTGAACTTAATTATGATAGCAAAATCTTTGATTAAGGGATTTTTGTCCAAGACTTTTTTTTGTTTCACGTTGGTATTATAGAAAAGTCTTTTATAGTATTAATTTTCAGTGTGTAGTTTTGATCATTATATTTATGCCATTGGTCTTAAATTCAATTATTGTTTATTGTTTTTTCGAATTATTGTTTAATCATATTATAATGGTGAACGTGATAACATGCATGATAGTGTTTATATTCTAACTCTCTTTTCCTTTTATATATATATATA
>CM071861.1:3629568-3646533 GCA_036759665.1 Gynandropsis gynandra | reverse complement strand
GATGCGCCAGCCCTACGCCGTCGACCGACGACGCTCGTGCGGCCGGCTAGGGTTCGGCCGTCGCCCAGCGACTCGTTCTCCTAAACATACAGCCAGACGCTCTGATACCACTGTAGGGATGATTTCAATTTTCGGAAGCGTGTTTTTATCAACCCGAATTTAGATCTAGTCATGTTCGGATTAGTTTTACAGATTTCAACGGCGAACAAATATTGAAACGGTTTCAGTGATACCTGTTGCGTTGAAACGGATGATCGGATGTGAGACTTGGTGATGCAAGCCCTCTACACGTATCCACGCCGAGATCGGGATCTGCCTTCAACCTTTGGTGCGGAATTTCCGATGAAATTATGTTGTAAATCTTATTTGTCAAAGAATGCATGAACCTACTATGTCAGACTATATCTTACTAAAAAGAATTCTAAGATATGTTAAAGTACTATTCAGCTAGGTTTACATATACATAAAAATAACAAACTTAATATGGTTTCTTTTAATGATAGTGACTGGGCAGGATGCTTATCTACATGACGTTCTACAACTGAGTTTTATACTTTTCTTAGTTCTAACTTGATCTCATGGTCAGTTAAGAGACAACCAACTGTTTTCCGAGCATCAACTAAGGCAGAATTTAAGCCTTAGTATCCACAACTGCAGAAATTACTTGGTTGAACTTTATTCTTCGTGATATTGGAATCTAACAACCAAGAGCTGATGTTCTACACTATGATAATTTATTAGCTACATTTCTTATAACTAATCCTAAATTTCATGGTCGGTCAAAACATATTGAAATTGATTACCATTTTGTGCATGAAAAGGTAGCTCTTGCGTCTGTTATTCTAAAGCGTATACCTAACACCTTGCAGGTTGCAGATATCTTTACAAAATCCTTACAAAGAGAACAGTTTGTTAATCTTCGGAACAAACTGAATGTTGACTTAACGCCAACCATCAATTTGAAGGGGAGTATCAAGCTAAACCCTCTAATTCAACCTAAAGCAAGTACTCAAGCAAAGCCAGTGTCTCGTCTAGAGGGTTTTAAGGGTGATCATACTCTAGCTCAAACAGAAGGTCTTCCTTACCAGAACAAGAACAGAGCTAGTTGCAGAGGTCCTTCAAAAACTTCAGCCGATGCATTCAAGAACAAGTCAAGAATGAAGGCCGTTAAGCAAGATAACAGATTCATTATCTTGGATTCTTTATCAGGTTAAATGTTGTATACAATTATCTATAAATACCAGATGTAGAAGTTGATGAATGTGTACGAAATACAGCTTTCTAAATGGAGACTTTCTTCTTCAATCTTTCTTTTCAATATTCTCTTTAATTATATTTTCTTATCTCTAAACATTCACATGTGTAATCTATTAACTAGACAAAAGAAACTTCTAAAATAATCTCTTAACTTAAAACCGAAAAATATGTGAACTATTTTTTAACGTATTTATTCATAAATTTGTCTATTACTTCACAATAATATATTATAATATGTTCAAAATAATTAATGAAATTTTGAAATTACTTTCAAATTGATTTACAAATATAAATATCGTTAAATTGACCAATATAAAAGTAATTTCTAAAATTCGTTTATTACTATGATAATAGTATATTAATTTATGTATTATTTTGATGATATCCTATCAGTTCATATATTATTGTAAGGTAATACACAAATTTATTAGTAAGTATAAAAATAGTTCATATTTTTTCTATTAATTTGAAATAAATTTCTAAATTATTATAAGTTCTTTTCATCAGTCTAAGCCATAAATAACCATTATATCCTTTGAAACTTGTTGCATACAGTGAAACATGCATTTCATTCTCCGAATTTTTAACCATTTTTATATTTTTACATGAGGGTTTAACTAATCATGCGCTTGCATTATCATCATTATGGTTATTATAATTATATATTATAAATTCTATGCAAAGTGAAAACCCCAAGAAGAATGTGGAGTGCATAAGAGAACAAATAGAACGAGTTGAATGCGCATGCAAGCATGCAGATAGAAATACACATTAGTTTAATAAGTTAAACAAAAGGCTCTATCTCCAATTAATTAGGCAAAACCTAATTATGTATTTATAATCTCTACAACCAAAACATACAGGGAATGGGCAGTCTATGTACTAAGATCTTGGGATTGCAAATTATATATACATATATATATACATGATAACATATTTATATTATGTGCGTATCTATCTTTATATTCATTTAATTATTAAGAGTATGGGTTACTGGCAATTCAAGCCAACTATTTGTTATAATAAAAAATAAATTGCTCAGACATGTGTCTTTATGTAAATATATAGTTTAATGCTAAGTTATATAAGATTAGTGTATTGGAGATTCTTTTGGAATTTAAGTAATCAAAAAGCATATTCCAACTTTAAACTTTTCGAAGTATCTAAAGGTAGTTTTGGATGGTTAATTTCAATGTTTTGTGAATTACTATTTATAAATTGATGTTAAATATATTACCAATGATATTGCATTTGATTGTATATATACACATTCAAGAAAGTTTTCATTAATATTTAAATGGTAAGTAAAATCATCAAAATTAATGCTATTGGATTGTATAGTTCGTAAAATTGAATATATCTATATTATAATTGTTTCATTATTTGTCTTATGTGTATCCAGAAGATAACGAGTGTAGATTAACACTTTTATTAATAAAAGTCACTAAACATATAGACAAACAAAGGTTTGAGATGAGTTTTCAACCAAAATGCATGCAATATTTGTATCATGAGAGGAAAACAAATTTGGAATTATAAGGACAACTTGGTTACACAAAGATATGGCAAAAACATATTTATTGTATATTTATTTAAAAAATATTAAATAAAAATAAAGAAAAAATGTTTCATATGCAAAGAACAAGAACAAGGTTGTCTACATAGGGAGGGTGAATCAGGCTACATTGGTAATAAAAGCCATAACTCTCTTGTGTTCCTTATTTCAATCATCAAAGGCACATTGCTCCATATCCCAGACATCATCATCTGATCAATTTATGAGTGCATA
The DNA here is from genome assembly GCA_036759665.1 of Gynandropsis gynandra. Lineage (NCBI taxonomy): Eukaryota > Viridiplantae > Streptophyta > Magnoliopsida > Brassicales > Cleomaceae > Gynandropsis > Gynandropsis gynandra. The sequence continues at coordinate 3,643,487 of CM071861.1, read as the reverse complement.
TATATATATATACACATTTATAAATATAATCTATATAATCTAAAACTATATTATAATTTTTGTTCTTTTATCGTCCCATAACTTTGATCAGATTTTTATATTTTTTATTATATAAGGTAAAAACTACTTTTTTTTCCTTTCTTATAATTTGTTTTTTGCATGGTAGCATAGAGGGTCAAAATGTTGTTTGTACCCATCTCACACTGTCAAGCTATAAGTTTGTGCTTTTATTCTTTTTCTTGAAGGGCTCATAAGTTATCCCTTTTTTCTTTTCTTTTCTTTTTATGTTTTTTATTTTGTCTAAAAATGAAATTCTTGTCTTATTATAGACAAAGGGCAGGGGAAAAGTTATCTAGCTTTTTAATTGATCTCTAAATCAGATTATGTAATTTAATCCATTTTCGTCACTTTTTTCAAGACGTATTATTCCTTTTATCATTTTTTTCTTAGTTCTCTCAATCTTTTCCCGTTTCTTATAACTAATATCCCTTGTTTTTCTTATTAGTGTTTTACCTTCTTAAAACCGAATTTCTTATATTTGATCAAATACATCTTTCACAATCTAAAACCAGGCTTTAATAATAAATTTTAAAGGCATAAATCACTAATCTTAGGAAACCAATAATCACACTTGCATAAGATTATTCACCAAGTTCATAATTTCATTTATGTTGAATTTCCAAAATTATAGATAGCATTTATTGCTACCTATGATTTCTAAAATTATAGATAGCTTTGATAATAATTTTTATAAAGACGTAAATCACTCATCCCTTACGAAACCAATTACCACACTACCAAGATCATAATTTCATTCAAGTCGAATTTCTAAAATTATAAATAGCATTATTCCTTTCCATTTATTATATAACACCAAATTGTATGTGTATATGCATAATTGTTTAAACTGGTCGAAGGTAACTGGAACTTGGAAGTAAAAATAATTTTTATAAACAAAAGGAGAAAAAATAATTTAAAATTATACACAAAGAGGAAAACAGAACGAAGTGGTCCACGCGTGCCAACATGAGCTGTATGTGCGGGTGGTAACGACGCGCGTGCTTCAATCTCTCACGTGGGAAAAACAAAACAAAACAAAATTGTATTTTTTTTAAGATAAATTGTTTACAGGAAAAAAAAAAGTAATTTTAATTTCTTTTTTTTTAATTCAGTGAGCATGACGAGAAGGCGCATTATATAACAACAATGCCCCAACCCGGGAGTGTTAGTGGTCAAGACACTTACAAGAAAAGAAAGAAAATAAAAGAATCGAGTTTTGGGTTAAGGCTCATGTCTCTTTGACACTTGTACTTGTTTTGTGTGATCATAGGAAGCACCCCAAGTAACATTCTTGTGCCCAAAGAAACCATTTTTTCTCTGTAGAAATTTAATTTTCTTTTTACTGGAGATCTGAATCAATGGATGTTGAGGCTGAAATCATTCAAAAGTCCAAGTTCGGGAGAATTTGTGTGTTCTGTGGAAGTAGCCAAGGAAAGAAGAGGAGCTACCAAGATGCTGCTGTTGAACTTGGCAAAGAACTGGTAAATATATAAAGGAGTATATATATATATATATACATATACATATACGTTGTCTATGTATAGCTCTATTTTTGTTGGCAGTGTCTTCATATGCTGTTTCTTGGTGGTTAGGGAAGGCCAGAGCTGGTCGTGTTCATAAAACTTGGGTTCTGAAAAAAGATGCCATTTTTTATTCATGAGGGTGGCAAATTGTATTTTTAGGTTTTTTTGGTTTCTAGTTTTTTAAACTATGTTCACAACATGTTTGCGAATATGTTTGTGGGTACGTTTTCCACATTCAAAAATAAAAAAAAAAGAAAAAAGAAAAAGAAAAAACAGGGGATTTACTCTGTTTTTGAATGTTCTCTGTAGCATCTTATTGAGGGAGAGATTTGAACTCAAAAAATCCCTCTCTTACATGAAAACCTTACAATTTGAAGATTTCGTCAAATGGGTGTGAATTTGCGTTTCTCGTATGATCCAAATATTCGATTTTTATTTATTTTTTGGTTGTCTGGTCAGGTGGGCTTCTCATATTTCACCCATATGATTGAGAGCCCATATACTCTAATGGCAATGTTTGTCTTTCATGTTGATAGGACTAAAATAGTTATTTGTTTTGGTTACTCTCAATGTGTTTGTCATAAATATTTAAATATCCTTGGGGGAGTTTTTGCTGTTTCAGGTCTCAAGGAACATTGATTTAGTGTATGGAGGTGGAAGCATAGGATTAATGGGTTTAGTTTCACAAGCTGTTCATGATGGTGGTCGCCATGTTATTGGGTAATTCATCAAAGTTCTTTTGTTTGTATATTCTTTCACAAATTGCTAACTTGAGAAAAAAAATGTCAAGAACATGTTTGAGTTCATGATAAAACAGCATTTAGGTCTAATAATCACACCTCTTTTGCAATTTTCTTAATCTACAGGGTTATTCCCAAGACACTTATGCCTAGGGAGGTATGTAAACAACTTGGAACTTTTTCCTTTAATAAAACCATAAACCATTAATTAATAAGTACTATTCTTTATTTATCATTTTTGTTTTTCTTTGTCTCTTACATTTTTCTCCAAATCCCAGTTCGAGCCCTTTCCTTTTTGTCATATTACACATCTTCATCTTTAATTTCCCTTTATCATGATTATCAATTAGTTTTCTCTCTTTTTTTGGCTTTCTTTCAACTCTTTTATGCAATTAGTTCTCTGGAAACAAAGACAAAACGAATGTTTAAAGAATGGATTACTTGTTAGGGTGATGAGGGGAAAGTCTTTATGATATTCAAAATCATCCATTTACTTGCATTGCCATCATTGTTTTGGCTATAGAACAGTCCAAACCTGCTTTTTTTTCTTCTTTTTAATATTTCCAGTAATTTTTTATGTTATCTGAAACATAAATGGTTGGTGTGCTTTTACAGTTGACTGGTGAAACAGTGGGGGAAGTAAGAGCAGTTGCAGATATGCATCAAAGAAAAGCAGAGATGGCTAAACACTCTGATGCTTTTATTGCCTTACCTGGTTAGTATTAATCCTTTCGTCTATCTTCCAAGAAAAATAAATCTTTCCCAAATCAAGAAAATTTCCCAGTCTCATTATCTGTTTTGTCTTTTTGCCTGTTAGTTTTTTCCCTCTTGTATTTTCTTTTTTCCAGGTCAATCTCTGGGCAACACAGGCTTATTTTAGAACCTTGAGAACATTAGTTCTAGCCTCTTTAATTTATTCCAAGTTGGTTTTGGTTGATAGATCTGCAAATAAATTAGTTTATGGTTGATAAAAGAGCACAAAAGGGTGAATTTTGACTGATCTTGGAAAAATTGGCTAATCAATTTTCTTGGTCTTAAATGTGGTGTGAAAGGTACTGTGGGGAGGCATTTTAAAATTTCATTTAATATTATTCTTTTAGGCTCTTTCTCTCATGACCAAATTCAAAATCATAACCCCACAAAAGTCCAACATTCATGATCCCTTGCCATTGACCCATCAACATCTCGCACTGAAAATTAGACCTTCTGTTTGATCTGTTTCATAGCTTTTCTTTTCCTTTGGTACCTCTGGAGCTTGTAGTGTTTTGTTCACTACGACTAAAAACTACCTTACCCATTTTAGTTAAAAGACAAAACTTGAAACAGTCCTACACAAAGTATATTTGCCCTTGAAATGTGCAACCATTATGGGTAGTCGTGTTCTTATTTCTTCCTCAAAGTTCCATGCTTTTAACATCATCCCCAGATTCAGATATCTTTGCTTGTCTGGTTTTTCTTGTTAAACACTGTTGATATTACAAACCCAAATCAAGTTTTGTAAGAAACAGACGATGAATCTCTATGGAGAGACCATAGCCTTATTCGTTTTGAGGAATTTTTCCATATATCAATTGATCAGTCTCTGCTAAAGCTTGTTCCTTTGCAACATTAGAAAACACAATATGACTTGGAGTGAAAATTGCAGGAGGCTATGGAACTCTCGAAGAACTGCTTGAGGTCATAACTTGGGCTCAGCTCGGGATACACGACAAACCGGTAAACCTAGAATTCAATCCTCAAAAGGGCTCAGACTTTCATGGAGGAATTTCAAGAAAACCCAGAAATAATTCATCTGAGAACTGTCGAAATTCTTGGCAGGTAGGTCTGTTAAACGTTGATGGATACTACAACTCTTTGCTCTCGTTCATGGACAAGGCAGTGGAGGAAGGATTCATCAGCCCAAACGCACGCCAAATCATCGTTTCTGCTCCGACCGCGAAGGAACTCGTTAAGGAATTGGAGGTACTTCAATCTCATCTCAACCAAAAGATAGATTCTTCAAGTTGTTTTCTGAATCCTTAATATGAAGAAACGTAAAAGAATTCTCATTCTCCAGGAATATTCGCCTTGCCATGAAAGAGTTGCGTCTAAGCTTTGTTGGGAAATGGAGCAGATCGGCTATGCATCTGAAGGATGATGATGATGTTATACATATATATCTAATATAGCCTCTATATATTAAAACAATATATATATGTGTGACGGTGAATTCGAGACAATCTTACTAAAAAAAGACAGATTTTGAATCTCGAAGCTTTTGATTAGGAGACTACACTCCGGAGAGATTCTTATGTAAATTGAAACTGTTATTAACTACAAAAATGTTTTTGCTTCTGTGATACATCCCTTTATCTATGTAACATCCCATTATCTATGTAACATCAAACTTCAATTAACAGTTATGTTACATTGCGTATCACATATTTGACTACTAAATATACATAAATTGCATTATTTTGTAATAAAATTTGAGTACTTAATACATAAATATGGAGTATTTAATACACCTGCAAGAAATTACTAATCAACGACATTTAAGGAAACAGAAGAAAAAACAACATATAATTTACTAAATTGAATATATATATATAACTATTATAATAAAATCATATATATTTAAAAGACATAATACAAAATATGTATCCATTAATTAAATGGAATTTATCTTTTGAATAAACTAGATTATATTCGCGTTACGCACGAATTTGTGATAATTTATTAATTTGAACATTATCATTAGATTTGATATGCATACAGGACAATATAAAGAAACAGAATAAAAGTTTCATTGTATAAATTTGATCAATGTATTTATAAATTGTAATGTAAAATAATAATGCAATTTATTTATAATGTATTTAAAATTGTAGAATATAAATTGTCGGAAAAAACATTGCACGATTTGAGCCGTAGTGCTCTCATGATTATTTTTCTTATCCGTACCTACATAAATATTGAGGATTAAATTTAATCAATAACATGATTTAAGAACAATTATCAAGATACAGACAAGATTTGGAAACTTTGAAAAATTGCCTATGTTTGAATGTCTTGATTGGCTTTATATGTGGAGATGTGTATGGAGCAGGATGAACGAAACGTTAACAAACCTGTTTGATATATTTAGAAAGAATAAGTACGAATAATATTGAAAATAATATATAAAATAATATATGTTATCTAGTTTTTAATACCATTGATCATAATGAGAGTAATGCCTGTTACGATCATAAACGTTTCTTTGACTACCATTTGAGCAACAATTGAACGAAAACACATAGCAAGTTCGTCCAACATGATTATTTTTATGAAATGTTTTCTGTATTTGAAATGTTGAAGTGATGTGAGTAAATTGTTTTATATTAAAAATAACAAAACAGGTTAATGGAGTAACAATATAATACTACCTATTCAATGATAATCGGATTTCTATTTTTTGATCGGAGGTTGACAGTCGCAAATTTGATCCTTGTAGAGCAATGAGGAGTCCAACAACATCTACAACTTTCAACTTTCCAATAGACGAGTTTAGTAGTAAAGAAATAGTATATTTGATTTATTGCAACGTATTTATCCGATACAACTTCTTTGTGGCCAACCAATCCAATCAATTGTCCGTATGAACGCATCCTGAATTTGTATTTCGGAATTGTATGAATTTGGTTTATCATTTTCTCAACAATTGTATCCTTTTTAAAAGATATGTGCATACTATTGTCGGTTAACTTGTAGTTACCAACATTTTGTAGTATTGTCAAATTTATATTGGTTGTATTTATTAACATCTCCAAGAGATATACGTCCTTCAATAGTAGTTCTCTGCCATATATCATATTGTGGAATATGCAAATACATTAACATAACTTACTGTTTCACTGAGGAATAAAAAACCAAGACCAAACAAACGATTTTCAATGGATGTATTTCGTCTCCACCAAATTCTTAAAAAACGGCCTAAAAGGCGTTTTTCCTTAGCATGCGATGTAATAGATCCATGATATGATACACTGTGTATGTGTATCACGCATCTCGAGCTTGGATCTAAATCATGTAAAGTAAGATCTTGTTAAAAATGGTGATGTAATATAAAATATTATTGATCATTTGTAAACACGGAAGTTAATAACATGTCAAAGTGCAGTTCATTACATATTATTCAGTATAGTTATGGTAATACATGATAGGTTATTTGGTGTGAGTTCAACTAATATGAATGTTTTGAATGACATTGATTTCTTTTAAAAATGTGTAATGAGGTAAATTGACATTTACCTTAAGATTTATGTAGACCCTTGAAAATTTTTTCAAGCACAATAAAGGAGACTACTATATGTGAACGTAGATGAATACACAAAATTCAGGCAGCACGACATATCCATCGAGTCAGGAATCGGAGAGATGATAATGTCAAGCTAGATATTCTAACTTTTGTAGGACGGAGCCATGTGGAAGCATACTTAGAGTGAAAGAGAAAACTGACATGGTTTTCAATTTCTAACAATATTATGAACTCACAAAAGTGAAACTAGATTCAGTGATATTTACTGAGTATGCGCTTGCATTATGGGATCAACTCACTCGTTTTCACGTCGGTGGTACAAAGAGAAATCATTAGTGACATGGCACAAAATGTGTGTAGTGATGATACGTATATTTGTACCCTTTCATAACCATAGAGAGGCGAATTAACGTATACGGCGATTGTTACAAGGAAGTCAAAGCTTAGAAGACCCCTACAAAGAGATATCCAATCGAGATCACAAGGTAGCATCAAAATCCTTACGCGTAACCGTGACATTTTTTCTCTTGAATGCCAAGTTTAAGGTCATTATACCAAAGGCTATCCAAACATGCAGATCATGTTGGTATGGGCAGATTGAGAACATATGATAGAATCCGACGATGATGTATTAAAAGGGGATAACTTTATGTCTCATAACTCGAATGAGAGTTGTGAGGAACATGAGGCATCAAAGGAAGAATAACATGTAGTGTGACAAGTCTTGGAATTACACAATATGGATGATACCTTGGAGCAACTATTGCAAGAAAAGGTGTGAGATTGAGTGTAACTGAGAGGTAGATCATCACAAAAATAACGAGGTCTTGAGAGAAATCCAGACAAAGACTTGTGAGAGCACACCCATGAAGATAACTTTTGTTTCTTTGAGTGTGAAAGAGTACACGGCCTTTTTATCTCAACCGATGAATGTGTTTGCCCACAAAGAGGTGTTTTTCCTAACAAATCAAGTCATATTATTTCTATTTTTTAAAATTCATTGCAAGATTCTCGAGACGGTTTACGGGAGAAAGAACCACCGAATAAAGAGAAGAGACTATATGGTGTGGACAATCTTTCAATTGGGAGATGTGGTGTGGGTGCATGTGTGTATAGAAAGGCTCCTAAAAATTGTACAAATTGCAGCTTTTAATGCAAAGAGTTGCTTGCACATGCATCAACCCTAACACCTACAAAATCGAGTTCCTAGGTGAGTAGATTGTGCATTCGATTTTCAATATAACTTACTTGGCTCGTTTTTAAGGCAGTTGAAGACTGGATTTGAGGAAAATTCCTTTTAAAGGATGAAAGAATCATGAGGATGAGACCTTGGATCCACCACAAATCGTACGAGCACCATGAGAATGTCAAAGAGAATTGAAGCAAGACTACAATAGGTTCCTACATGGAGAAAGGACAATGGGAGCAAGAAGCTGAACGCTTACCTATAGAGCAAAAAATCGCTTGACTTGAGTGAATGACCTGGACTATTGTATGCATGATGGATCATTCAGAAGAATGGATCATTGGAAAAATTGTTCGGTTGATCGTATTTTAGTTTTTTAGATTTTAGAATTAATACTTATGCGGCGCTCGGCCGAGTGGTTATGTGAATCGGCCCAACATTTTTATCTGGTTTTGTTAAGTTAGCTTATTATATTCTACATTTTATTATTTTTTAATTCTTTTAAATAAAGGACCTAATGTATGACTTTTTATCAAAGTTTTAATCTATATATAGTGTTTTTTCTTTGCCATTTCTTGAGACTTAGCTACCAAACTATTGTAGAGATTTGAGTGTTGACCGACTTATCAACACTAGATCATAAGTGTTGTGGTGTCGTTCGTTGAGTCTTGGATTTTTTTTTCATCGGATTGAAGTTAGGGTTTGGGGCGTCCTTAACGATGGTCAATCCGGGGTTGGTTCGTGTTCCTCGGGTTACATTTCAGGTTCGGGTTCCTCGAATTTATGAAAACTGGACTCCAATTGAACCTTGGTGTTTTTCAGTGTGGGTTTCTAGGGTTTCGATTCGGGTTTTCAAGCATTTAACTCGAAATAACCCAAATTAAATTCGGGTAATCTGAGTTTTTTGGGTGTTTTGAGTTCTTCAGGTTATTGGGTTATTTGAGTACGGGTTGTTTGGATGGATTTTTCGGGTTCTAGCATAAAAAAAAAGTTAACATACAAAAAAAAAATACAAAAACAAATACATATCTAACTCATAAAAATTTCCTAAAAGTGAACTTTGAAAACGTAAAAGATGAAATGAACTCCGAAAACGCCTAAATAAAATGAACTCCAAAAATTTCAAAATGACAATAAATCGAAAAACGCCAAAATAAAATGAACTCTAAAAATGCCAAGTTGTTGTCGCACAACAAAATAAAATCACATCTCATTTTCCTCCATTATTTGTGTCCGATAAGCTAAAAACAAAGATTAAATTATAAGTACAATGTTATATAAAAAGATAAAACAAAATAAGAAGAACAAACTTTGAGAAAGTGTATCCATGAAATCACATCTCATTCTCCTCTAATATTTGTGTCTGATAAGTAAAACAAAGATTAAGTTATAATTTCAATGTTATGTAAAACGATAAAACGAAATAAGAAGAACAATGTTATATAAAATGCTGAAAACAAGCATATGACTACCATCTTCTTGACTGCCACTATCATCCACAGTTAACATCTTTTGACTTTCACTTCCAACAAAGTTCTTATAAGTTATACAAATGCGAATATGCTTATTCATGCTACTAGTTCCATTCGATATACTTTCTCACTCAACTTTAAGTCACAATATTTTCATTTACTATATTCACTATATTCTCTTAAAAAATGTTCCCACACTTTTGATCATTGAACATATTATTTCTTAGATTTTTTAGGTAACTCGCAGCGTTTGGAAGCCACTGCCATTTTGTTCTGAGAATGAGCTTCGCTCGTATCAAGTTGATTGGCAACAACCGTATGCATATCCATCTATAAACAAACAAACAAACAAAACACTTCATCAGAGAATAAACAAGAATAAAACCAATCTGTAATAATTTTTTCTTCAAGAGAATAAACCCAATCTACGATGAGTAACATTTTTGGTCAGAATAACGTCCGAGAATAACATAAGGTTCAAATCAAGTATGAGAATAAACAAGAATAAACCCCAATCTATAGCTGCTTCACTAATATATAAACAGAAGAAAGGAAACGAATTTTACCTGGAGAAGACGAAATCGAAGAAAGGAGACTGCGAAGAGGATAATATCAGGAGAAGACGACGGCGAAGAGGATAACTCATTGCGATTCTGAGATGAAGAAGAGGAAAACTCGTCACGAGGGAGAAAAGAACACGGTGAGTGAATGAGGGGGCGAGAATGGAGGCGACATAACTCGTCGCTCGGGCGGGATGATGGAGAGAAGAGAATGGAGATGTCAAAACTCGTCGATAGGGCGAGATGAGGGAGAGAAGAGAATAGAGCCGGAAAAACTCGTCGCTCGGGCGAGATGAGGGAGAGAAGAGAATGGAGGCCGCAGAACTCTCGTCGCTCGCACGAGATGAGGGAGAGAAGAGAATTGAGTAGTAGAAAGAAAAATAAAAAAAAAGTCCTATTTTAATTTGGGTTTTTCGGGTTCTTCGGATTTAACCCGAACCCGGATCAGACCAACCCAAACCCGAACATGTTCTAAAATTTGGATCCATATAGGTTCACTATACAAAAACTCGTTGTTTCCAACGGACGGGGCAACGGATCCGTCCGTTGGATGTAAATAGCAATGGATTGTAACGGATTTGTTGATACTTTCAACGAACGGAAATCCGTTGCAATTCGTTACAAATTTCAACGGACGTGTAATGGATATGTTCCGTTGCCATATCCGTTGCAATCCGTCGCAATTTTTAATGGATTTGTAACGAATATAATTCGTTGGAAGTCCGTTAGAAGTCAGGAAAAAAATTGCAACGGTCATCCGTCACAAATTGTAACGGATGCCCGTTGAGATAGTTAATTTCGAGATTCATCGGTCGAAATAAATTCCCGTGATCGTGCAATGGGGATCCGTTGCAATTGCCAACGGATGCCCGTTGGAAAATGTTAATGCAATAAAAAATAGGACCGAAGAGTATCATTGTTATTTCAGGTAATTGAGACATTCAAGGAGCAGAAATTCAAATAAAGAGAGTTTGAAGGGAGTCAACGAGAAGATCAAGGAGAAGAGGGTGGAGTCAAGCTGGATCTGGCGAAGTCTATGCTGAAGGAAAATCAGCAAGACGGTGCGGCTGAAGAATCGGGAGGTTAGCTGAGCCGTGTGGAAGAAATATAAGTTAACCTGAAAAAAAAAGGTTAATGGATCTGGGTGATATCGCTGAAGTACATAAAACAGAGAGAAAGAGATTTCTTATGTTTTAAGTGTACTTAGATAGATATTGTACTGAGTGGAGTAAAACAGTAGAGGTTGTTTTTACGTCTAACTCATGGGGAGTTATCCGTGGAGATCTTTGGTACATTGTAAAGGCTGACAAGTGTACTTAAAGATTGACAAGTAAATAAACGAGTATTGTTTTGTATTTTTGGTCTCTTTAAACTATCGATTCACCAAGATGTCTTCTACAAGTTTTTCAATTGGTACCAGAGCAGGTAACCAAAACTTGTAGTAAATCCAAAATCTGGTTTAAGATCCGAGAAGACAACAAAAATGGAAAGACCAAGAGATATGTATTCATTTGGAAAACCTGTCATGTTAGATGCGTCTAACTATGGATACTGGAAAGTTAAGATGAGGGCAAGTATACGAGGAATTGACAAAGATGCCTGGAGTGCAGTAAAACATGGATGGACACCACCGACTGTCATTGATGAAAATGGAAATGAAAAGGAGAAGCCATCAGATCAATGGACACCTAGTGAAAAAAGAAGTTCAACCTTCAACGCAAAAGCCCTGACAGCTATTTTTTCATCCATGGACATTAATGAATTTAAACAAATTCAAGGATGTGAGTCTGCTAAAAACGCGTGGGATACATTGGAAACTATCCATGAAGATACCACAAATGTTAAAAGAACACGTCTTGATATATTAGAACATCAGTTTGAGAAGCTGGAGATGGGGGAATATAAAAGCGTAAAAGAATCAGCAGTCGAATGAATGCCATCGCAAATGATGTAAGTGTACTTGGGCAGACTCTGGACGATAAGAAACTGGTTAAAAAGTTACTGAGATGTCTTCCTAAGAAGTTTCATGCAAAGAAGGTTGCTATGAACATGTCCTTGAATACAGATACTACAAGCTTCAAAGAAATAGTTGGAATTTTGGCGGCATATGAACTTGAACTTCAACTTGAACAAGGAGATACTGCTAAAGATGGGCGCAAAGGAGTAGTATTACAGGCTACCTCAGAAAGCACCAGATTGAACAGTCTTGAAGAAAACGTTGTATTACTGACCAGAAAGTTTGGAAAATTTATGAAGAAACGGTCAGGTATGAAAAAATCATCAGCTGAAGAAGTTGGATATAGAAAGGAAAATAAATCTGGAGCTCAATGCCACGAATGCAAAGGATTTGGTCATTTCAAATTAGATTGTCCTAGCATTGCAAAAAGAGAAAGTATGCTGAAAAATCTAAGAGAGACACAGTGTTTCAAATGCAACGGTTTTGGACATACCAAAAATGAATGTGCTGACAGTAACCAGGCAAAAGGAAAATCACTAATCATGTTTAGTGAATCCAGTTCTGAATCCGGAGATGAGTCTGAAGAAGAACAGTCAAGTTTTGTTGATTTCATTGGCATTATTGATGAAAATGATAAAGAAAGTGAAAAAGATCAACTTGAAGAAGAAGATGAAGTTGATGTAGAGACCATCTACAATGAGTGGCTTAGGATGAGCAAATCAAATGTCCAACTGATCAAGACAAATAAGAATCTGGAAGCTCAGATTCAAGATATGAAGCAAGAAGTAGCTGCTAAGGAAGAAGAAGTGCACTTCGTCAAAAGACAGTTAGAAGAGACAAACAAACAGCTAAATATGTTGTCAAATGGTACTGAAAAATTGGATTACTTGCTCTCTATTGGAAAAAGAAAAGGCGACAACCATGGAAATAGATATATTGGGAACTCAAACAAGTCGGAAAATAAATTTGTTTCTGGAGGGGATTTGCAAGAAAATCTGAAATGGAAAGAAAAAAAGCTGACTCGTGGTACTCTTAATAAAAGTCAGAATAGACAGAATTCTGAGACAAGAAGAAGTAGAAATGATCATGCCTTTGAGTACAGGTCTAAAAGACAATATCAGAAGCCTTATCAACACAATAACCAGAGAAGAACAGTGACTACACAGCATAATAACATAATCATGGGAGAAAGTACCAAGGTAAGAACTGGAAAAGGAACTCAGTTGTTTGTTTTTTCTGTGGAATCAGGGGTCATAAACAACGCACTTGCTAAAATACAGGTATGACGCAGGTAAGTAACTAAAAGTTAAACAAATTTGGATAAAGAAAAGTGATTTGTATTGCAATTTGCATATATTTCTACTCAGGAAAAAAAATCTAATACCTGGTACTTTGATAGCGGATGTTCCAGACATATGACAGGTACTAGAGAATTGCTTTCAAACTTTGTCGAAATTAAGAATGCAGGAAGTGTAGTGTTTGGGGATGGAAATAAAGGAAAAATCCTTGGTAGAGGAGATATCAATTCACCTGGACAACCAGCATTAACAAATGTTCAATTTGTTGCGGGCTTAACGACTAATTTAATTAGTATTAGTCAACTTTGTGACAGTCATCACCAGGTTAAATTCACTAACAAAGAATGTCAAGTGATGAATTCTGAGTGTGTGCTTACAGGTTCACGGTCTTCAAATAATTGCTACGTGTGGACTGAAGAGAAAGTGTGCTTCAAAGTACTGTCACTGTGGAATCAGCGTTTAGGACACGTAAACTACAGATCCCTGGTGAAATTATCTGATTCTACATTAGATAAAGCAGAAATATGTAAACCATGTCAGCTAAGGCAAACAAATCAAAGTTCATCACAAACAAACGCCCGAAGTGAAGACTGATAAAATTTTGGAGCTGGTGCATATGGACTTGATGGGTCCAATGAGAACAGAGAGTTTTAGAGGGAAAAGATACATTTTTGTTATTGTTGATGATTTTTCTCGATATACTTGTGTTAAATTTCTGAGAGAAAAATCTGAAACATTTGAGTTATTTCATTTCCTGTTTCTTCAATTGAAAAATACTAAAGGTTGTATTGAGAGAATCAGGAGCGATCATGGAAAAGAATCGAGAATGAATGTATTTAACAAA
>CM071861.1:3606869-3621423 GCA_036759665.1 Gynandropsis gynandra | reverse complement strand
GGCATAATTTCTGAGGTTTTTAAACTGATAGGACGTATAGGAGGTAAATCCGAGGAATATTGGCTAACACCACAGGAGTATAATCACGTCCACACATATATACTACTAAATTGTCAAGAGTTATTACCGTTCCAAAGGTACTGGTACATATTAATTTCAATCTTTTAAATATATATGTATATATATATATACAATTTTAACGTATTTCAATTATACATGATATTTGATGAAGAAGTACTTGGTACATATCCTCATTAAATGCAAATGAACTCACAGATATGAAAGTTCAACATTATGGCTTGTGGTTGAGAGACTACGTAAGTACTCGTGTACACATCTATTAAAATTAATTGCATTTATCATAAAGTATTAATTTGTTTTTATTATACGTACAGGTGAAATGTTTTGATGAAAGACTTCCTACGTGGTTAAAAGATTTGGCTAATGGTCCCACATGAAATGTCATGTGTTGCCCAATCTTGTTTACTCGTGGCTACACGTTCCACACGTACGAACACGGAAAACATAGAAGCACATACAATTATGACGTTTGCATTAATAGTGATATAGAGGGTGATAACTTCTTCGGCATCTTGCACCAAATCATAAAAGTGGAATATCACGGTCTCGTTGGGTTGAAGGTGATGCTTTTTAAATGTCAGTCGTTCGCCCAACTGTAGGATGTGGAATACGAAAAAACCGTTGGGGAGGAATTGACGTCAATCCGGCAGGACAATATGGTAAGTATGATCCATTCATCACAATAGATCAAGAAGATCAAGTATGTTACGTGCAATATCCAACAACATTGAAACGTCGAATAGAGGAGTAGTGGGCCATAGTAAAGATCAAGCCACGAGGGATCATAAGCTCTTATGATAAAGAAGATCCGTTGCAACCCTATCATCCGCAACCGATTTATTTAATTGATATAGATTGCGAGGAAATTCTCTCAAGAACTGACATAGACGGGGAATTCACACGTGATTATGAAGATGTTGAACCGGAAGATGCTGAAGATGAAAACGGCGATAAATTCAATGAACAATCGAAGGAAGACTCGCCCATCGATGAATCTAATGAAGATGAAATGTAAATACAATAATGTGTATGATGTGTAATAAATGTAGATGATGTGGAATGTAAATTACGTGTAACGTCCATGATGTGTAGTAATGTATATGATGTGTAATCGAACAATCGAAATGTTAATACAATCGAACAGTTTATATAAACGATGTTTAATGTATTAGAAATTAGAATTATCTATACCAATGGGCATCCGTTGAAAATATTAACGGATGCTCGTTGAAACACAAAATCGTTTCCACATTTTTAACGGGCATCCGTTACAATTTCCAAAGACCCCCGTTACAACTTTTCCAATGGGCATCCATTGAAACCTGTAACGGTCGAAACAATTCTAACGGGCATCCATTGGCGTTTTGTAACAGATACCCGTTAGAAATTTGCAACGGGCATCCGTTAGAATTTCCAACGGATGTCCGATGGAAAGTGTAATGATGCATACCCTAGTCTACAAAATTCGCAACGGGCATCCGTTGGAAATTCTAACGGTTGCCCGTCGTAAAGGGAGACGAGCCGCTATTTTGCCGTCCGTTGCATCGGGAACACGTATTTCCAACAGGCATCCGTTGGAAATTGTAACAGATGCCCGTTGGAAAGTTCTATATATATAAACCCGTTGAATAGTTTCATTTTAACACAAATCACAATCTCACACAAACACATTTACAAATAGTAGAAAAAAATGAGGGCTAGACGGTTTATAGGATCAAGGGGAATGTTGGCTGGTTCAGCGGGAGCTCCTCCCCTGCCTCCACCATCACCATATCGTCTTCCTTCACCAATATTGGCACCGCCGATATTTGATGAAGAGTACGATATGGTAGATATCGATTCCTTGATCGATGATTTCGATGGGCCTCCAACCCTTCCGATTATCGATCCCGAAAGTCATGTCGGGACATTATGGTAAAAAAGTTATTATTTGCACTTGTATGATTGTAAGTTATAAGTATTATCTAATTTTGTAATTTTAATTTGCAGGTTTGACGTGGATGATATGCTCAAACACACAAACAACACCATTATCCAAGGGTCCTTACATGACCAATTATATTATTCCTAGCAAGTTACGCCAGAAGCCGTGCGCCAGTGATGGTGGCGCATTTTTATCGTAAGTTTTAAATTACATTTAATTCAAATTTTTATTTATATATATATATATGTTATAAAAATAACAATTATAAAATATTTTGCAGCACTTATACAGATGGCGGTGAAAGGATACAACAAGCATCTACACAGCATGGATGCACGACATGCAAGCTCGGACGCACCTGATGATAAACAATGCGAAGCGCAACTACTACAACAACAATCGCAAACCGACATGGGCAACGGACGCGGTCTTCAATCAAATGATTCAGCATTGGGAGTCCGCAGAATTCAAGGCCTAGAGTGACAAGGCCAAACAATGTCGGTACGGCGAGAAGGTTCCCGGAGATGGTCCATACTGCGGGATCAAAATCATTCCCGAAGAGAAAACACGAATTGGTAAAATTTTGTTTACTCAAATTATTTTTTAAAATATTTATGTAATTACGTTTATTTTATATTACAGATTCAACGAATAGGAAGACTCTTCTTGAGCTGGTATCGGAAACCACGCCAAGAAGAAGTCGGTCGTCGGAGAAGAGGTCGACGAACCCGAACTCATCGATCCTCGAGCGGAGAAAACTGTGAGAGCTGTGATGGAGAAGATTACACAGCAATCACAAGCTTGCGGTTCGACTCCAGATGAGTTGAGTCCTTTACAAAATGACAAAATTTATTTAGAGGTAAAAACTGTTTCTTTTATTTTTCGATTATTAATAATATATTTTTTAAAAATCTAACTCTAATTTTGTTTGTCTTGTAGTCAGTGAGACCGTATAAGGGGCGTCTATACGGTCTCGGGCGCTTCAAAAAACATCACTGAGGATGCCACGACGGTACCTCCCGTTGTTCAAGAGAGTTTTACGCAACAATGGCGGATCGAGGAGCTCGAATCACAACTTCGAGAAACTCGAGTCCACGTGGCGCGACAAACCTCCCAAATACAACAGTTGGAGAGCGTCATTGAGTTGCTGTCCGGCCAGGTGAGAGGATCAATGCCGCAGCAAGAAGCGGGTCTCGATTCAGATGCAATGCCGTCTAGAGGTGGTGGTGATCGCGGAGATGATATGGGCGCAACCGATCTAAATGAGATGTAATAGGATTAGTTTTAATTTTAATATTTTTTTTGTAAACAATTTTAATATTTTAATAAAAAAAAATTTAGTTTAAATTTTTTTTTATTTTTTTATTATTTTAACCGCATTTCCAACGGATGGTCGTTGCAATTTGCAACGGTCATCCGTTGGAAATGGTTTCCCGCCAAATGGTAACGGACGTCCGTTGCCCTTTCCCGCCAATTTGCAACGGACGTATGTCGCTCTTTCCCACTAGTTTCCAACGGATGCCCTTTGGAAATTTCAAATTCCCGCTCATTTTTCCCGCCAAGATGTCAACGGACATCAGTTGCAATTTTCTAACGGGCATCCGTTGCAATTTTGTAACGAGCATCCGTCACAAAAGTTTCAACGGGCTTCCGTTAAAACATTTCAACGGCTGCGTCCGTTGGACTGTCCGTTACACTTTTGTAACGGATGGTATCTGTTGCAATGTCGTTGCGAATTGCAACGGATCCCGATTTGCAACGATCGATTCCCAACGGTTTGAAATCCATTGTCGTCCGTTGGAAAATTCCTTTTCCAACGGATTTTGGGCGTTTTCCAACGGATTCGTCTTTTGAAAAACGCATGTTTTTTCGTAGTAACCCGTTTATACAACGCTCCAGGTTTTTCGGTTCAGTTCAGGTACCCTTAATTGACCACCTCTAGGCGTCCTTCTCTTGGGAAGACAAATTTTAGGTTCTTCTATCTAGTTGCTAGGAGTTTTCAGTGTGTTTCCATTTAACAATAAAAAAAATGCTCTATTTTCATATCATGTTTGGTGGCTGATTCTTTAGTATATCTATAATGCTTTTGACGGCTAGATTAATCATATTAACCTAAATACTTAACTTTTTATTATTTCAAAGTTCATCTATAATTATTTTATAATTACATATATGGCATAATAATTATTCTACATTCATGCTATTATTCTTCTAATTTTCTTATAATCTCATCCATGCAATAACCCAATTAACTAATGTAAAAACAATATCTTTGGGTATATAATGGTACTAAAGTTATACCAATATAAACATCGTAAAAATATTGTGATAAGGTTTATAGGGTTCAAACTTAAAACCAATTGGTAATTAATAGATTGATCAATATCCTTATATATTGTATTGGTATCTTTTATATATTTTTTTTCATACGTTCATATAAATTTGAGACTAAACATTGATTTCTTTGGACGGCGGAGAAATTTTAAGTCCTAAGGGACAAAACCATATTGGTCCTTGGCCAAAATCAGACAAGTCCTTAAAGTAATTGGTTTGAAGCTTTACAATATAGTTATTTTGCCGGTCTTGCGAGGATTGGAATTTAGAGCTTAAGTTGCTGAATTAAGTTAAGTTATTGCTTTACCAAGATTCATCTTTTGCAAAGCATTGCATTGTTTTCGTGGTGAGCTGACTATACATCTGAAAGGATAGTTAATGGCTATGGGTATATTTGTTGCAATCTCGCAATAAATTAATGCAAGAAAAGGAAGGAGAAAGCGAAAAAAATGTGAGGGCAGAATGCTCGGTTTCGGTTATGAAGCCTTTGTAGAAATGTAATTAAGTACTTTGGAAGAAAGAGCTGTGGAGATAATGACTTACCAAACTTAGGTAAGCCTTTTCACGAGCTTCACTCTAATTAATTCGTGTTTTTACATGTTGGAACTTGGAACTGAAACTTCTCCACAGTTTTCAGGAACTAAAAATACGCGCAAGTGACGAAATGTAAAGTGAGAAAGAACAGCCAAATGACAAAACCTCGTGGATCATATGATGCCTCAACCCCAAAACTCTCTATTTATTACCAACGTCGCCTTTCATTTGTGAACTGTACAATAGAAGCCTTTCAAGCCTATTTATAAACCTACCCTCTCAAACACAGGTCTTAAACATTTTGACAAGAAAGTTTTATTGCATTGGAGAATGTCGAGAAGCGAAGACGAAAATGAGAGAAGATTGTATCATTGTGTGAAGAAATGTGAGAAAATCGTAAAGCAGGTGGTTTCTACTTTGCAACATTAAAAACTTTCTGTATTTCATAAAAGTTTAACAATATTGATACTGATTTTCGTAATCCATCTTCAGTTTGATGTGTTAGTAGAGATGGTGAATACCCGAAACCGAAAACCGAAAAAGCTAAAGGTTAAGTTTCTTTGGTTATCTTACTGCAAGCAATAATTTGACGAAAATAGCACTTCTTGATATGGTAGTTCTAGGTTTTTCACCTAAAGACTGTCCATGATCTTTACTCAAATTTTCTCTGTTTCATAGAACCGAAACGATAACACAAACAATACACAAGCTGACAAGGATGAGGTGTTAGTGCAAACCATAACCTCCTTTCTCCAAGAACTGAGATGTAGCCCCTCGACGGACACCCAAGAACCCTTATGGTCATCAAGTAATGGGGCACGAAACTAAGTTTTCGTGATTAAGAATGCTGGGGTGATGGGGTGAAATCGGTGCAAATAACATACCCACATTGAATTTTACTCTTTGTTGGAAGATAATATAAGAAAAAAATTTCAGATTAAAGTACTGAAATTTGCAAGATTCCATTGGACTACTGATACAAAGTAAAAGCAATTCAACACGAGTGCTTCAGAAGTTCTCTGATCAAACAAGTGATAAAATTTCAGCACCTAAACTGCGAGTAACATAAAAACTCAATGCCTTAGTTGCTAGCTTCTACAATTCATGTGTCTCGAGTTACAACGAAACTCCCGTCCTTTGAACTTGAGAATGAACATGTTCGAATCTCTTAGTTTCCATGAAGATAAATTTCTTCAAGGTTCCAGATGAACATAAAGAGAATCGACTCGTAAATATTTTGAATAGGTGACCAGGGTTCTAGTAATACATAAGTGATAAGTGGTGTTGCATAACACTGTTTCCAAAAACCACACGCGAGAAGGGTATATTAAGGTGATGATCGGTGGAGTTGCAGTCGTTCGCAAACTTAATGACTACGTTTTCTAGCGACTGCAGGCGAGATTAAAACTGACTAGTAAAATTGCAATCGTCCGTAATCACAGCGAAATGTGGAATTTAAAAAGCTAGAATAATGTTGCATTAAGGCTGCGTTTTGGTGTGTTTTGGTTAAAATTACGGAAATAACCTTCAAATTTAATGAAAATTACTACAAAAACCTTCGGTCTCTCTTTCTCTCAAATTTACATATATGTATATGTATTGTATATGTAATTATTTTAATGCTTTTTTACTCTTTAAATTTATTTTAAATATTTAAAAATTATAATTAAAAAATATATATTAAACAACAAAATTTAAATAAATTCTTTTATTAATAATTAGCTATTTTGGTAATTTTGTTCAAAATGCAATCGAAACAGTTTTCTGTCATTGGCTTCTAATTGCAATCGCTACCAAACATAGTGATTCCATCATTCAAACAAAATGAAACAAAACACCGTCAATCGCTGACAGAAACGTCGTCAATCGCAAATGCAACGTTTCCACCAGTCAAACCCTAGCAAGTAACACAACTTCTGAAGAGCACAACTGAGAAATCAGATTTTCTTACCAAGAGAGGCAATGAGCAAAACCAAATTCATCGTTGAAAGTAGCAAGTTTGTCAGAACTGTTAATCTGGAAAGAACATTAAAGTGTAAAATGTTGTTTCTCCTGTCATGGATGGCATTTCAACCGTGTAGCTTCAAGCTCTTGTTTCAATGCCTTTATCTGTTCTAGTAAGACAATGTTTTCCTGGTTACCCAAGAAAACCCATGGGCAAATGTTTAGCATATGAAATCAGCAAAAAGGAAATAGAATACATTTCTATGTTGAAGTGTCACCTTCTGCAGTGTCTGTGAACGATGGTTAAAGCTAGAGACATTTCTACTCCCAATAGACTCCTTGATCTGACAAGGTGATGCCGGTTTCATGTTCAAAATCAGCCCAAGAAAGAGATATACTAACCCATGTATAATTATTTTTTCACATGTCTACTCTCTGAATCTATGATGAAATGGTGACTAAAACCTTCAATGTTCTGTTTCACGATAGAACAACCACACCAACAGTCATAAACAAAACTTCAAGCATAATTAATGATGCTCTCTGGCATTAACCAAACCAGACAAGGCCAAAACCAAAGAGAGCAAACTGGGAGTGAGGATCAAAGATGGTAATCTGATAGTGAAATAAATCTCGTGATGGTTGTTTTCTGAAAACCATGTAAGACTACCATTTATTTTAGCTACTTAGCTCGGCATCAAGCTGCTAAACCAAATGAGCAAATACATAAAAAATAAATAAAAAATTATCCCTAAACCAGAACGGAGCAGAAAATAAAAGAAATGTGGATAAGCTTAATGTTAAAAAGTACCTGTGCTAGTTCCATGTTACATTTGGAGGCTTTCTCTGCCTCCTTATCATACATCTGTCGCCACTCTGCAGATTCTTCCATTGCTTCTCTGTTGGCTAAATCAAACTGTTTCCTACACAAATTTAATCCCAAAACGAAGGCAAGATCCCACAATATGAATGACAAGAAAAATCACAACCAAATTGTTTAGTAAGCAAACCTCAAACCCTAAATTCTGGTTACCAATTGTCTTGAAGAACAATGGAATCGTGGCTCAATCTTTGAGCTAAGAAAGCATTAATTGTTCAGGGTAAGAATCTATCAAAACCCTAAACTCCATCAGATAGCATTAAAAAAATGTTTCGCAAAACCTAAGCCTTTCAAAATTAATCTGACAAAATCACAACACCCGAATCTAGAACGAGACACTAGAAATTCACAGCTACTAACACTCAGGACGTGTCCTCCTATATCGAGAGTCTCGAATCAGACCCAAGACATGAACGAAATGTTACTCACATCGAAATCGAAAACCATAAACAGTATTTTCTGAAGAAATCATATCAAGCAGATAAAAAAAAAGCTTCTTTAGAGAGGAAAAGAAGAAAGAAACCTTAAGAGTTCAGTATCATCAGAAGAGAGAGTATAATCGATTGTCCAAAGCCTAAAGTAGACAGCGCTTCCGAAAACCAGAGCAAGAAACAGACCGAACAGTAGTTTCCTTCTCTGTAATCCTACAGCCATTAATCTTCTTCTTCTCCCTGTGATCAGAGGCAACGTCCGCGAGAGTTGCCTGAATCTTCTTAGTCCGAGTAAGATCCGGGTTTGTTCAAAATTCCCGGTTCGGTTAAACCGAAACAGACTGGTTAACTTTTTCCTCATCTCATGTGACTACAAACGGCGTCGTTCGTCTCTTTATCCTGTGAAACCCTAATTTCTGCATTCATCTCTCTTTAAAAAAACCCTGAACCTATTTGGCGGCGCCTTCTTCGTCCCTGAACTTGATTGCACCACAAGAGCTCTAGAATCCGTAATCTCCGATAGCCATGCCTCCGAAGTTCGATCCAAGCCAGGTCGTGGAAGTGTTCGTCCGCGTCACTGGAGGTGAAGTCGGAGCCGCCAGTTCCCTGGCTCCGAAGATTGGTCCTCTTGGTCTCTCCCCTAAGAAGATCGGAGAAGACATCGCCAAGGAGACAGCCAAGGAATGGAAGGGCTTGCGGGTCACTGTGAAGCTCACTGTGCAGAACCGTCAGGCGAAAGTCACGGTGGTTCCTTCCGCCGCTGCTTTGGTCATCAAGGCGCTCAAGGAGCCAGAGAGGGACAGGAAGAAGACAAAGAACATCAAGCACAACGGAAACATCTCGCTCGATGACGTCATTGAGATTGCTAGGGTTATGAGGCCCAGATCCATGGCGAAGGATCTCGCTGGCACTGTGAAGGAGATTCTCGGGACCTGCGTCTCCGTTGGTTGCACAGTCGACGGGAAGGACCCCAAGGATCTTCAGGAAGAGATCACTGATGGTGAGGTTGATATCCCCGAAAATTGAAATGAAAATGTTTCTTCACTTGCTTTTTTGAGATCTTAGCTTTACGTTTCGCTCGGAACGACTGGAGTATCGGATTGTCATTGATATTTTCTTTTTTAAAGCATTTGGTTAACGTCGTAATTTTATGCCAAGATTTGCTTCTTTTGATAAGAATTTAGTTGAACTTGTCGGATCGGAATCTGAACTTGAGTCAGTAATGTATGCTCCCTAAAAGTTTGGAACTTGATATCGAGATTGTTCTTCCCTTCGCTTAGCTTGTTCTTCTCCATCGAGCCGCTGACAACCCTATAGGGCCTTCGAGTGCCCTGTGAGCTTTCGCCTTTATGGGTCCATTTCTGTAATCTTTGCACTGAATTGCTATCTAATCAATTTCTGAAACCCATTTTTGCAACTCAACCAGATATCTGCAGTGTAAGGGGAACATAAACTTGACTGATAGTATTGTCAGAGAGCTGACAAGGTAAAGATATGTCGAGTTAGGACGTTAAAGCTGACTGCATCGGCCAAATATCAGTTTCAGTCCTGAAATTAGAGGGCGTCCTTGATGCTCAGGCCTTTGTATCGTTACATATTGTTATTAACGGATATAATCCGTGATTGATACGATTTTTCGAGATCATACGGATTATTCTGATGATTCTACGAGAATTTAATTCAAAATGTAGGCGTAGGCGCATATTTGATCATGATATCAGAGTCTCTTTTAGAGCTTTTGTTTTTTTTTCTTTTTTTTTATCCATCACATCAAATTAATTTCTTTGATCGTGTTTCGACTCTTTTTTCTCTTTGTAAACAAAATATCTTATTTCATTTTTCTTTTTTGTTCTCCAATATGAACCAAGAATCGAGCTTCCGCTCTAATTTTGATAAAAACCTCAAATATAAAAAAATATGCATCGACAGACTCCTTCGATCGATGTCATTCTTCAATGTACCGAATCCTGACGCCCTATGGTGTACCGAACCCGAGGTCCTATGGCGTACCGAACCCGACGCCCTCTGGCGTACCGAACCCGATGCCCTCTGGCGTACCGATCCGACACCCTCTGGCGTATCGACTCGACGCCTACTGGCGTACCGAATCCGACGCCCTTTGGCGTATTGAACCCGACGCTTCCGGTGTATCGACCCATGAGCGTTTTTCTTCCAAATTGGTCGTCCACGATTTGCACGCTCCAACTTGAGGGAGGGTATTAACGGATATAATCCGTGTGATTGATACGATTCTCCGAGATCACACGGATTATTCTGATGATATTCTACGAGCAATCACACGGATTATATCCGTTAATAATTGTGATCTGTAAGGATCTGGAGACCTTAGCTATTGCTAGCTATAGCTATCCATGCTTCGCTCATCATATCAATGGAATTCTAAAGCCCAGTGGAATAGAGGCTGTGCTGGAAGAGTTTGATCAAATCTGTTTCACCAGTCTCTTTGTTCCGCAGACTTCAAAAGAAGGATTCATTATGGGTCTTAACCAAAATCTTTTTATCATACGTTCAATAGAATAGTACAAGAACGTGAGAAACCCTCTCGTTACACTTAGGGTCAGTAGTAGAGTGAGTTGGCTCCACCATGTAACGGTCGAAGTAAACACTTCGGAAGGACTTCAACCTCACATATAGCCATCAAACATTGGGCCAACATATACAACACTAACTTTGCCAACGACACATTCCGACCCAACTGTCGGGTTTATGTACCCCTTTTCCATCAAACAACTACACCAACAAATTCAAGCAACCCATAACCGGTACCGGTTCAAAAAACATAAAAACAATAAGATTTTATCTTTCGTTACTATGTTATGCGATTAATCTTACACATAATCATGATTATGTATGTAACAACCAATTGGGTTGTTGGTTTTTAAAACAACTCCTCTCTTTTTTTTGTGAAGATAAAAATGACTCAAAGAAATCAAAGTGTTTCATCCTCTTCCATGATGTAATTTAAAAACATTAATGATATTTTGGTACAACAATAAAACACTCGTTTTTGTTAACATAAGTTATTAAAAATTTCGAGATAAAGTAAAGTTTGAAAATTGGACCGAATCCGATAACCACTAAAGTACAACATAAGAAAATTATGAGTGCCCTCGTTTTAACTTTGAAATTTAATATTTTATTTTAAAACATACTACCCATTCATATATAAATATAAAAGTATAATATTTTATTAGGAAGTATTAACGGAAATGGTTTGAAGGCATGTATTTTTTATCTTTAATATTTATCTCCTGTTTAGTATTCTAAAAGTCTTGTATAGATTTGTCCATGCGCCGGTTAGACGTTTGGTATGTGATTGACGACTAGTGAATTTGAGTTTAATCTTTTAAATGTTTTCTTAAAAATAGCATAGTTTTGGTATTTTGGGACAAATCGATCCGCTACTCCCTATCCCAAATCTTAAAAGGTTTATAAAAAAGAAAGTTGATGTGCTCTTATCAATGATGTTGATCATAAGGATAATGTTGGAGTATGCTCTAGAGATCAATCATTTGGATGATTTTTATTTGAGTATTTCTGATGTATCATGATATTTTCTATAAAATGACATTCTATTATTTTATTTGATTTATTGTCTACGTATATAAATAGATGAAATAATATCATTAGAATTTAAGATAATCTTAAAACATTCTTAGTTGAGCATCATTGAGAATACGGATATCAATGTTGCATTAAGACTAGTATGTGTAAATTGATATGAAATATCAATTTAACACATAGGTACAAGTTAGAGAACAATGTACTGGATCGATTCGCCATGAGATTGCTACATGGATTATTATATGCGTATAATAGCAATTCTCATAGTGATTATGGTATATGTAATCCTATGACTTGAGATCGCCAGAGATCTTAACATAAGCAATTGCATGCTTTGACACTATCAAACGTCACTTGTAAATGGGTGGTCAAACAAGATAGTGATTGAGTATGCAATTTGCTTATGTAGTAAGATGTTGGTTGATCGAGATAAGGATTTGTCCCTTCTATATAACAGGAGTGATGTCACGGGCTCACAGATTGAACTAGATGAGTATGATACGTTTCATGACTCATGTTCAATCTAAACATCACGAGATTGGTAATGTCGAGTCACAGACATTCTCATTACTTAGGAAATAATGATGTGTTGCTAGACACCGTTCATTATTTGTGATCAACACAATGAGAACCTATTGGGTCGCACACAAAGATGAATGGAGTTGGACATGTAAATGGGCCAATCCTATTATGAATAGGATTGAGAACAATTCGAGTTATTAGGGCCAATTCTAATTGAATTGTGAATTCAATTTAATTGGGCCTACGACCCATTTAGATTAATTACGTGAAACCCTAATTAGGGTTTTAAGTTAGATTTAAATTGTTTTCCCTATAAATAGAGTGCTTAAACTATGTTCTCTATACATAAAAGAAAAGGCATTTAGCCCAAAGTAACCTCGAGGCCGAAACCCTAATCTAGCAACTAGGGTTTTCGACTTTGTTCATATCTCCTCCATCCGTGTGAATACCGACAGAGGCAAGGGCGATTCAATGCTGCTCGTGACTCACAGATCCGGGTTTTATGTTACAATACACAAGGTATGGCCTAAGAAACCCTAATCAGATCTGTCTCCGAATCACATCTCACTAAGAGAAAACCGAGAAAACTCTGTGTTTCCGCTACGTGTTCTTTTCTCTCGGTTTCCCTTCAGATAATACTTTACAACTTCTCAGAAGTTTTAGATTTGGATAGTTCAACGATGATAACGTTAATGTTGAACAGGAAGAAGGTCGAACATGTCAATGGAAAGCAAAGACTAGATTTAGATAATATTAATTTTATGATTATATTTTATAAAATTTTAAGACTTTATATTTTATAGATTGAACTTTTTTATTTTAGATACTTTTTGTTATACTAATTTGAAAACTATGTTTTGTGAATTTTAAGGTTATAGAAAAAAACCTAAAAACAAATGTTTATGCGTTGATTTACCGCTCGACTAGTGTCCAATGACTTTTACAATCCAATTATTAGAGAGATATATATATATATATATATATATATCAATGTTTAAAAAATCGGTCTAGACGACCGCCTAGGCTCCAACCAGGCGACCCGATTTCCCAATTCAATGTCTCAAGGTGGTATGTCTGTCTAGACGGTTTCGACGGTCGACTAGTCGCTCAGCAACCATCTATGCAGTTTCTTCTAGAAAAAACTTCATCCAAATTCTAAACATTGTGATTTTGGTTTTCAGGAAAAAAACTTAGGGTTACATTATCTCACACAATCGACTTTGTCTTGCACCTCTATTGATGTGTTCCTCCTCACAATTCGCCACTTGGCGTCTTCCCTCTCGATTCGCCCATTGTTGTCTTCTCTCTTGATTAGTTTCTAAGTTACTCACGATTCATCATCAACTTCTTCTCTATTCGGTGACTTCATTTCGGTTTGGAGTCTCTTTCCACACGTTTTTTTTCTCTCTTTCCAGTCAGTTCGTCACCATCATTGTCTTGATGTGCAATCTTCCACATTAAGCTTCGCGTCGTCTAGATTTCTTATTACATTTTTTCTTGATTTCATATGTGATACAAGCACCGAAGCTTTAGCCGCAAGTATAGTCGGGATTGAGTTAGTAGAAGGCCTAGGGGCACTCTCTAGCCAAGACTCGACGATAGGGAGGGCGGACGAAGGGGAACAGGCCAAAAGGGGCGCTCGTTCGGTCCTTCAAGGGGTGGTGGAGGACGGGTGGATCGTGGGACACCACGAAGGCTGCGGATGGGAAGCGCTCCGGCCTTAGGTGCAGCCACACCCAATCTCCAACCTCGAACTTGACATCCTTGCGGTGTTTGTTGGCTTGCTTCGCATATTGCTCGGTTCGCCTTACAATGTTGTCGCGGACGCGTTGGTGAAGCTTCCTCATTGCTTCTGCTTTCTTTGCTCCGTCGAGGTTGACGATCTCGTTGTGTTGCAGCGGGGTAAGGTCCAATGGCGTGATTGGGTTGAAGCCTCGGTTGTACGCGAACTCCACGTGAGGTAGACACTCGAGCCAATTCTTCAGATTCTTGCCGACCGTTGCCCGCAACAATGTCCCTAATTAAGGTCCGATTGACGACCTCAGTTTGGCCGTCGGTTTGCGGGTGACATGTTGTTGAGAATAGGAGCTTTGTTCCGAGCTTTCTCCAGAGCGTCTTCCAGAAATAGCTCACGAACTTCGTGTCCCGATCAGACACGATTGATCTCGAAATCCCGTGTAGACACACCACCTCCTTGAAGAAGAGATCAGCTACGTGCGTCGCGTCATTTGCCTTTGCGCACGGTATGAAGTGCGCCATCTTGAAAAACCTGTCGACAACAACAAAGATCGAATCTTTGTTCTTGATCTTGGGTAGACC
>CM071861.1:3580883-3602739 GCA_036759665.1 Gynandropsis gynandra | reverse complement strand
TGCTCTCCGTCTTCTCCTAGCTCTCCATCCACTCCCGTGCTTGTCTCGTCTATGCTAAGCTCGTCCTCATTGTGATCCATGCTCGGCTCATCCTTGCTTCGCTCCTCTCATTCGTTTGAGTCGTAGCTCGTTGTAATGCCCTCATCAATATGAGAGTTTAAATCCTAAATTTTCATCGATTACATATAAAATATGATAATTTAATTTAAGTAAACTTACCGATTTTAAATGGAATATGTATTGCATATTCATTTCTTAGTATAAATTTGGGTCAATTTATTTAAAGTATTGATTCTTAGATACTATGGCTATAGAAAAAAAATGTAATGGCATCGGCATTATTATCAAATTATACTTCTGCCACTGAGGCATCAAATCTATGGTGTAGTTTATATTCTAAGCAACATATAGCCAAAATAAAAGGAAATAATTATGTGTGTCCTAAATCAAGACGTGGCCCATAAGAAAAGTGTAGGGTATTAATCAAAGAAATAAAAAAAGGAAAGATGTTCTCTAGTGAAATATCTGAATATTCATCGTTTTATGATAATAGATGAGTAAATGAAGAAGAAAATCTATATATTGAAGGGTTAGAGAAAACGAAACCTGGTGAGTAACAAAATATTCAGAAACATTTGTGAATAGTAAAAAATGTGAATATTCCAGCGCAAAGGTTAATGCAAATTTGCATTGAAAATGATTTTCAATGCAGCTGTAACTTTTATGTAGATTCGTCCCACACAGATATCGGGTTAGATTTACGTTGTCCTTGGCATCATACGCATGTCGGTGCAACGTAAATTTTATTAGACACCATATTTCACTTAGAGCGTTAGGATCATTTTCCATGTGTTAAACAATGTAATCCACTTAGAGTATTTGGATCTTCTCCATCATTTCTTCTCCTCTTGTGCGCCACCCACCATGGAAAAAAACAATAATGGAAACAAGGGTTTTTTTTCTTATTTAGGCATTTTTTTATTATATTTAGTATTTTTATATTGTAATTAATTTACTTTACTAGTATTTCTATTTATCATTTGTACCATATTGTAATATGAAAATATTCTACATATATCTACATGTAGTGGCTGAATTATTTAAAGAAATATTAAGTTTTGATTAAGTTGATAATTTTTCTTTTCTCTATTGCATTATTTCCGTTATTATCTTGTTAATCTCTTATAATCTTTCTTTAGTCTTAAGTTCTTTATGGTATTAGAGTCTTGCTATGAATAAACTAGAGTCTTTATTCACTTCCGCTCAATTCTTTTTCTTTCTCTAAGTCATGTTTATTTCTAAAAAAATAGAATGTCGAACCTTGTTCAAGGCAACATCCCAATCGTGTTTAATGATGATAACTACCTTGTATGGTCGCAGCTCACCAAATCTTACCTCGAGAGTCAAGGTTTGTGAAAGTATGTAGTAAATAATCCACAACTTTCATCAAAACCAAATGGTAAGGATATGGAAGGTGTCAACACCACAGATCTTGTGCTACTGCAAAATTTCCTAGCTTCTCATATTTTTGAGGTCATAGGGGAACAAACTGAAGAAGGTGTTCGAAAATACCTTTAATCTTATCTAGATTTTTTAGATCAAGAAGGTGTTGAGCACTCTTTAGCAAGTTGACAAGCCCTTTAACCATCATTTTGTGGACTTTAAAGGTCTTCGCGCAGTTCTCAATGAGCTTCATCCTCTCACCATTAATCCCAAGGAGACTATCGATGAGACAATCAAGATCAGGTGTTCGAGTTGCTTCAAACTATGGAAAATACTACACTGGAGTCATCAATCTCATCCACTGTCAGAATCCTATTTCTCTAGTCAACAAAGTTTACATGCAAATTCAAATGGAGGAAATAGCATTACGCTTATTTTGTAGAGGTCCTCGAAAAGCGGCTTAATACAATAAATTCAATCTAAGGCTAGAGCGCAAAGTTGTGTGGTGCGAGCACTAGAAGAAGACGAGTCACGTTAAGGAGAAAATGTTGGTTGCTCCATCTCCATCTCAAGCAAATTAGGACTCGTTAGGCATCTCAGTACAATGAAAAATCCACATATACAACGAAGGTGACATAGAATAAATCAAACTTCTACTCGATCGAGGTATGGGTAAACAAATTGATCATTGACATACTTTCTAAATATAACATTACAATATAGTTGATTTTGGAGCCACTATCCATATGATAATTAACTTGACTCTAATTCACAATGTACAACGTAAAATTTACAAACGGGAGTAATATAACAATTATAGGAATAGGAGCACTTAGGTTACATGCCATATTTCTCAAATAACTTATTATCCAGATATCGTATTGATAATTGATTCATGTATTCTCATCTTGGAGAGATACTTTTATCTTTCAATATTGTGTATTTTGTAGCACGATCTGCTAGACATATGTCACTATCATTGATGTTTGATTGTAACATATGTTTGTGTTACTTTGATCCGATAAATATGAACCTGAAATATATGAAAACTATAGTAGCATATAATATACAAAAATTAACAAAATACTATAATAAAATATCAAACTTAAATTAAACACCAAAAAAAATATATTTGTAATTAAAATAAAAAGCTAAAGCATAAATCCTTTCACTGTACTATTCTTTCTAAAATATGGTAAATTGTTTAGAGCTTCTAATTTTTTATTTATTTGTTAAGAGCTTCTTTCTAAAAGAGATCGCCTTAACTAGAGTGTTATGGTGTTGTGTATCTTGAAGAGCATAAGGTTGTGGCTACAAGCAAGATCTCTCACATATTCGCAGAACACTGTCGCGCTTGATTTTCGATCTCAGTTTCAGATAATTTCAGATCCTATAGCCCTGTATCATTCGGTCTTTATAAAAGTTTAAGGTTTTTTTGTATCTCTTGAATAAAATGATTGATCACTTTGGTGAAATATTCTGTGATCACTTTGGTGAAATATTTCGTGATTCACCTTTGCTTGGTTGAAAATGTGCTTCAAAATTCCTTTCACTTTATTATTCTTTCTAAAATATGGTCTACTGTTAATAGCTTCTAATTATCATAAGCACATCCATCTAATTGAGGATGTAGAGGACTGATTCATTTCAATGTTAAAGTTAAGGATTTTTCCTAACTGAACGTGCAAACATTCGCAAATATCCTATTGAGGTCACACATAGTTGATGAAATTCTAGAGGTCATTTTTGCATTGTATATATTTATTATATGCTTTTCGTATAGATGTCATTGAAGGTGATTGATGCAACACCCCATCCTGGAATTACCTCAGGACCAAGAGTGTCCACCATCACCTCCAAGAGGTGACTACACGTGTCATCGCTCAAACGCATTTATAAAACAAAAATAAATGATTTATTTTGAAATAAGAATGGTCCGGACCAAATAGCAAAACAAATACGTAAATATCATAGTCACGGTCAATGAATAAAATAAATAGGAAATGCAAAATAAAACTCATCGAGACCTCGTGTACGCCTTTCCCATTAGTCTGCTGTGAGCTTTCATGTTGCTGTTCAACCTCGTTGCTCTTTTTCCTTGCCATATCCTGTCCATCCACGACAGCCCACAAATATGGTGAGTACGAAATACGCACTCAGTGAGATCAATACGTGTACGTACTCAGTGCCACATATTTTTCCCCTCAAACTGAATATAATAAAATAACGATCTATCCAAATACTAAACTAAAGATATACAGACAACTCTACCCAACCCGACTGAGTATCCCAATTCTAAGACTAGTACCACACTGAATCATAATACACAGAGTCCACACGACTCTAGCTCGGGCATATGCTCGCAAAGTCCTAAGGACCCCAGCATATTAAAGATCCCGCAAGGTCACAACGTACCCCAACCATCAGTACAATACAATGCTTCGTCGCTCGAAAGGTTACCATAACCCCAACACGGTATGACGCTTGCAGATCCACTGATCTGACTAACTCGACGCTCCGTCGCTCGAAAGGTTACCACAACCCCAACACGGTACGACACCGGCAGATCCACTAACCTGACTAACTCGACGCTCCGTCGCTCGCAAGTTTACCACAACCCCAGCACGGTATGACGTCGGCCCAGATCTAAGTGTCGCAATACTAACGTGACAACTATCACCGACCCAATACTCCTCACGTGACAACTATCACCGACGCGCTCGCACATGCCTTTTTCCAAAGGTTCGAGTGTGAAATCACTCGATCGAGCACACTAACAAGATATTCACTCGACTTTAACAGCGAACCTAAATATCGACGTTCTCTAACCCCAAAAATTGGTCACATGTCAATTCTCTAGATCATCTCTAATCACTTATACAACCCATATACTTGTCATCATTCTCATACGACAATCAATGATTTAATCTAATTTCACTTGTAGCGTTTCACTTTTCCAATTATGATCCTATAAATTCTATCGTGATCATGCCTCATTTTAAAGTATAATCTCTTCCATAAATCAATCATAAATCCAAAATTATGATGGAGAAAATTCTCACCTTAGCTTCTCCAACGACTTGACGATTCTTGATATTATCGCTAACAACAACACCAATTAATTCTTCGCTATTATAGATTCATTCAATTAATAAATTTCCATAATACAAATCTTCGAATTAAGGGAATAATCACAAAAAAAATATTTAAAGATTTACCACAATCTCGATTATAATCCACCCATGAAAAACGTGATGAAAAACTTCTCCAATTTCTTCTTCCTCCTTTTGTCTTTTCTTTTTTTTCTTCTTTTTTCTATTTTTCTTTCTTCTCTTTTCTTTTTTTTACTCTTGGCCAACTTACGGTTGCCCTCTCTTCTTTTCTTTTCTTTTTTTTCTTTTAAGTTCTAAATCCTAATAATTAATTAATATATATATATATATATATATATGTCGGTGTGCTAACTGATATATATTTTAAACGGGTCTCACAATTGAGTTGTATATGATTTGTGGATCTTGTATATTGTGAAGAGTATAAGGTTGTAGATACAAACAAGATTTTTTGATAGGTTTTGCATTGTTATCATTCTCTTTGATTTCATACGCATATATTTTTTCAAAGTTATGCTTTCATATTTGTAATGTTTCTTCGTTGCAGCGCCTGAATTATGGCTATTCTTGGGTTCTTGCCGCCACTCGATGATATTGTTTTCGTGCTCATGGGTTAGCCTTTGTTCGGGTTTGATCAAAGGTAATTTTCTTGTGAATATCTAGAGTTGTATTGTATTGTTTATCTGATTCTTTCGTTCTATTACGATAAGAGATTTTGTAACTGTAGATTAACCCTTTCTTTCAATTTAATCACGTAATCCCTCAATAATCAAATATTTAAAGATTGTGTAGTATAATAACTAAAATAATCGCGATGGTTGGAAATAATAATAAAAAAAATCATCGGGCATTGGCTTTGTGTGGAGTTTTGCGCAACTTTGCCGCTATAACCTACCCTTTCCCACTTCTCTCCATCTCCGATTCATCCTCAGTTCTTCCATTCTCTTTCTCTTTTCAGGAAGAGAAAAAAGTTCGAATCTTTCTTCCCTCTTCCTTTGAATCTCTCAACTTTGGGAAGTAGGTTATGGGCAATATAAGCAGTAGTGGCGACGGAGGCGGTCGCCGTCATGGAAGCCGAGGAGACCATTCGCAGCCGCCGCCGGTGACTCGTCCTCATCCGCATCCGGAGATCTCCAGCCACCAGTACGTATTCGCTGCTGCAACTCCGTACCCGAATCGGTACCCGAACCCTAGTGCTCCCCCGCCTCCGCCTCCGCCTCCGCCGCAGTATTATCAGTACCCAGGGTATTACCCGCCGCCGCCTCCAGCGATAACGATGCCGCTTCCTTCGCCTTATCATCCTCATCCCCATCCTCATCCTCATCAATACCCTCACGGTGGTTGGGCTTCTTATGGTCCAATGATGCCGCCGGCGACGCCGTTGCCGTACGTTGAGCACCAGAAGGCGGTGACGATTCGAAACGAAGTCAATGTGAAGAAGGAGACGCTGAGATTGGAAATTGATGTAGAAAATCCAGGAATGTTTTTGGTCTCCTTCACGTTTGATGCCACTGTTGACGGGAGGTAGAATTTGATCTCTTTATAGCTTAACAAGATTTGAAATTTTTAATGTTTACTCTTCGAGAATTTATTAGGAGATGATCAAGGTGGATATAATGATGATTTCCCTCTTTATCCTAAGATTTTACTGGACATTGTATGCCGCATGGAAGTATTATGAATGATGATCATACATTTGGTTGATACTTGTGGACGGTGGGATAAGATTGGTGGAGTTTTAGATGACTGTAAAACGTCTATGAAAAAGAAAGGTTTTGGGTTACTTTTATGGTGATTCTTATGTGCAGCAAAGAGATGAATTCGGTAGTGGGAAATCAAGGGTGTGGTTCTATCATCTAATGCAATGTTAATGTTTAAATTTCTTTGTGCTTTCTTGTTGAAAATTAACTTGCCTTGATTATCTTCTTCTGTAAGCAGGATCACCATAATGTTCTTTGCGAAAGAAGGTGAGGACTGTAACTTGACAGTGACAAAGGATTATCTGTTTCCACCTGTGACAGTGAGTTTTCAGAAAGGTCTCGGACAGAAGTTCAAGCAGCCTTCTGGAACAGGTATTAAGTTCTCAGCTTTGCCAGATACAGAGTCACTTGAGGAAGGCGAGTCAGATGTGTATCCTCTGGCTGTGAAGGCAGAGTCATTGCTTTCTGTTGACCCGAATGGATCAGAGGATAATCCTGAGTCTCCATCATACAACTGTCAGATAACACATGCAGTTTTCGAGAAAGAGAAAGGTGAATACAAGACGAGAGTCGTGAAGCAGATCCTATGGGTGAATGGGAAGAGGTATGTGCTGCAAGAGATATATGGGATTGGCAACAATGTTGATGATAATGGAGAAGATGGAAACGACACTGAAAAAGAATGCGTTATTTGCTTATCAGAACCACGGGACACCACTGTCCTTCCTTGTAGGCATATGGTAAGCATATTGTCTTCTTAATATCATGCGAGAAAATTACAAATCATGTCTTTAGACAATCCGACGTGAGGAGCATCTAATGCTATATAGCCTGAAACCAGTG
Source organism: Gynandropsis gynandra (assembly GCA_036759665.1). Taxonomy (NCBI): domain Eukaryota; kingdom Viridiplantae; phylum Streptophyta; class Magnoliopsida; order Brassicales; family Cleomaceae; genus Gynandropsis; species Gynandropsis gynandra. The sequence continues at coordinate 3,595,640 of CM071861.1, read as the reverse complement.
CTTGAATCCGCTTTGATTTGGTTCTTGCCCTGCTTTCCTCGGATGACCTTGAGAAGAACATAGCATTTCTGTCTTGACTTCTAATCTTTTTCTTTGGTTCGCGGATGATGTTGCAGTGTATGTGCAGCGGATGCGCAAAGCTTTTAAGGTTCCAGACAAATCGCTGCCCCATCTGTAGACAACCTGTTGAGAGGCTTTTGGAGATAAAGGTCAACAAAGACAGAAGCGGCATCAACGAATGAACCCTAGAGCTGCACGTTGCTTTTCCTCAGTTGTACAGCTACAAGTTCCCAACGTTCGTACTCTCTTCCTCTTGGCTCTGTTTTCTTGGGTGTGTCAATATGAAGTTCCTTGCTTGTCTAGCAATTACACTACAAATGTAGTAGAGGCATTGCACCTCAAGTACATAAGCCAATGCATTTGTAGTGTGGTTGCAATACGGTTTAGTGTGTAGTTGTAGTCAAGAAAATTGCAACTAATGCGATTGAAATCTTATTGCAATTGGTTGTAATACGTACAATTGTTCTATAACCTGCTTAAATTTGCAAAGTAACGTTTAAGGCAAATCGAAGAAAGCAACACAACAATAGAAACATTAAACACAACTCAACAACTTCATTGGAACAGACAACGTTCAAACGACGGCTGTTTATTTTGGTAAATCGCCCAACCGTCCAAGCGATTTCAGAACATAGATGACGACAGATACACAAGGCAAAACATACAACATAATTAACAGTTGAAATATAGCTGGAGACACCAGCAGCGATGTCTCTCACTCTTCCCACCATTGATGGACAAAGATGCCGCTGCTCCTGAGGCTCTTAAAGATACTGGTGCAGTCTTTGTAGCCTGTGCAGCGGAGAAACAGCTCATCCACTGAGCAGATTGTTCCAGTCTTTATCAGCTCTGCAAGAAACTTCAGCTCTGTATCACTTGTGTTCATCTTCAGAACCACAAAGTCAGCAAAACTCACAGTTTCCTTGAACCATGCTAGGAAATTGAAGCTGTCATCATCCAGAAAAGGTTCAAGATCTTCTGGATTGGGTGCGGCCTTTGTTGAAGCGAGGCCTGGATGGTAAACGAAGGTGATACCAGGGCTTTTGACATAAGATGTCAGGATAGATGTATTATGGTGAACGAAATAAGCATTAAATGCTTTCCGGTTAATTGGGTAAGAGGGGAAGAACCAACTTCTTGTTTCCATTTTCAGATGCTCAGTTGCCCCGATATCGATATAAACCAACCTCTTCCTAGATGAGACGTCAATAAACTCAGGCAAGTAGTGAATCCTTCTTTCAAAATCTGCACGTTCTTCCTCGAGAAGGGGCTCCAAGAAATCGATGTACGGTTTGTTGTTCAGAATAGATTGGCAATCGGCTGGGAATTGAGGACTCTGATCAAGTTGAAAACTACCTTTTGCATTTCTCTTGAATGCAACTAAAACCAGTTCACCAATCGAAGCAACATGTACCACACTAGAATTCTTCAGTAATGAAGAAATGGGTGAAACAGATCTGACCAAGCTGTTGGAGTCAGACCCGCTTGAACTCACAAGCATAGCCCCTATTCCATCGGGCTTAAGAACCCGCTCGATTTCAAGAACAAGCGAAGCAGGAACAGGGATGGTCTCCAGATCCCTAGAGAACACAAAATCGAAAGACCCATCCTCATAATCAAGCTTAGTTATGAGTTTCTTGTACCTAAGCGAGAAAAACGGAGGCTTGTAAACTGCATGAGCATCAGAGAATCCCTCTCGTTTCATCGCCAGAACGGCTGAAACCGATCTTTGGCCAATGCAGAGAGCTTTCGCATCGTAGTTCAACATTTTCATACCTGTTAGCTCGCTGACAACGGTAGCAGTTAAGTTTATGTTTTCCTTACACTGCGAAGATTGGATTGAGTTCCAGACGGGTTTCAGATATCGATTGGATAGCAATCCCGCGCCCGAGAACAGAAACGGACCCATAAACGCGAAATTCACGGCGCATTCGTCGACCCTAATGGGCTGATTCTCACCTTCGTTAACTCCGCCGAAAATCTGCAGCATAGAAACAACCGAGAAAACGCATACGAACACGAGGGCGCGTAAAAGCACGCGCCTTGGGAGAGAGCCAGACACCATCTTCAACCTCAAGATCTCAACAACCATTGCGATATACGGTCGCGAACCACCGAATTCTCGATTTTCCCGGAAAATATCCAAAGTGGAACAATTTCTCGTCGAAGAGACTACCAGAAATAAAATCAAGAGAGATTTAAAGCCAAACTGGGAGAGGGAGAGAGACTTAGCGAGTGCAAAACCTGGAGGATGTATGGTTTCCACCCACGAGGAGACCCATTGAGCTTTGTGACCCTAACCAGACCCTTCTCGGTGTACGTCTCGGCCTCGGCTCGAACCAATTCCGCTCCATTTTACCCCTCCGATCGAACCATCCGATTTAACGAAATCTCACTACATCACATTCAATGATCTCTTCACCCGATCAGAATATGGTTTCTCTCTTCCGCACGAAACCGTATCGAATCTGATGCAAATCTGGAGAATTAGGGTTTCGACAGCTAAGGCGAAACTTGATGAGGCAGAGACTATAACAGAAGGAGATCTGGATCGAGGAAGCAGAGTGAGAGAGTAATAAAGGGAGAGGAGGAGTGAGAGTAATAAAGGATGAGCGTGACGTCATCTTACCACGTGGCGAGTTATGAAACTAGTAAGTAATTAAATCAAGAAGTGATTTGATTTTACTCTGATCGCTAATCCCAAAGAAAAAGATAATTAAAGCAATAATGAATAATAAAAGAGGGCTTACGACAAGAGGGTAAGGTTGGGAGATGACTATGGCCCACCTCACTTAAAAACCGATCCACCGACACTTTTCTAAAGCACGTCGGGGATATATAGATATTTTCACCTTATTAATTTTTTTAGTTAAATTATAAATTTTTTAAATTGTTAAAAATTAGATATAGATAATAAATATATATATATTTATGTATTTTTATATATAATATTATTAATAATACAAATAGTATATATATATATATATACTATATATAATTAAGAAATAAATAGTATATATAATTAAGATATTAAAAAATATTATAGATAAATATTAAAATAAATTGAAGAGATAGAATAAAGAGAGAATTTTGTTTTTATAATGAAATTTTTTAATAATATGATGTGTTTATAATGTGGAGAGAAAATATATATTTATATGTAAAAGGTATCAATTTGCAAGATTAAAAATATTATAGGTTAGTCATCAAAATAAATATTCATATTTTAACATTTCTCTTTAAATGTTTATTTTAGTTAAAAATCTTATCATGGAAAAAACTCTTTGGTATAAAATCATGATGAAAAAAAAAGTGCAACCATAAAATAAACTTATCCTCGGGTTTTCAACCTTTTGTTACTTCACAAGTTTTGAAGGTGATGCGTCCCGATATTCCGAATGTGTTTTCTCAATGTTGAAGTAGGAAGCGTCTTTGTGAATAATTCGGCTAAATTTTCGCATGATCGGATGTATTGAACATCAACCTTTTTCTTTTTCTCGGGCTTTTGAGTATACATGAAAAATTTTGGAGGGATATGCTTTGTTCTGTCACTTTTGATATATCATTCCTTTCCTTTGTTTGAGCAACGCATGCCGCATTATCTTCATATAGTATCATTGGATTGATATTAGTTGATAATCCACATGTCTCTTGTATGTGTCGACTTAAACCTCTGAGCCACATTCCTATTTTTCATGAAGTGCTATGACTTCAGTATGATTTGAAGATGCTAGTGTTTATTTCTGTGAATGTCATGATATCGTTGTGCCTCCAATTATGAAAACATACAATGTTTGTGATCTAGCTTTATGAGGATCTGATAAATAACATGTATATACAAAACCAATCAACTCACGATTGGAATCTCTAGGATAAAGTAATCCTAAATCAATCGTCCCTTGTAAATATCGAAAGATATTTTAATCTCTGTCTAATGACAACATGTAAGGGATGAACTATATCATGATAATAGATTAGTAGAAAATGATATATCAGAACGAGAACAATTTGCTAAATATAAGAGAGCCCCTATTGCACTCATATATGGTATTTCTGATCCAAGTATATCTTCATTTTCTTCACCAAGGCAAAATTGATCATTTTCAACATTTAAAGATCTACATACCATTGGATTGCTTAATGGATTTGTTTTATCCATGTTAAAGTATTTTAATACTCTCTTTGTATATTTTGATTGATGTAGGAATATACCATTTTTAGATTTTATCTGTAAACCAAGACAAAACTTTGTTTGTCCAAGGTCTTTCATTTTAAATTCCTCTTTCAGATAGTTTTGAGCATTTTCAATCTCCTTTGAGGTTCCAATTATATTAAAATCATCAACATAAACAACTATAATCACAAATCCACTTGTTGTTTCCCATTTTTTGGAGTATTAGGCCCTTTTATCTTGTTTGAGTTACCGTATATAATTTTTTTCTTGAACAAGAGCCATGCATCTCGCCCAGAGAGGACGGTAATCATCACATGTGAATGTTAGCGATGGTTTGGGAGAGTTTGATCAAACTTATTTAACTCTATGTTTTGCCATACATTTCTATATCGTTTCCATCTTTTTAGTTCCTTTTTACACTTTTTTTGAGTCATTTGGTGATCTTGTATGTAATAAGGACTAAGGCGTATTCTTAGAAGAAACATGGAAACTTTCGGCACAAGAACGAGTATTAAAGATAGATCCAGTGAAAACGCTCAACCCAAGCGCTTTATGTGCTCGATCGAGCTTACTAAAGTTCATTCTCAATATGTTCCAAAGAATTTTCTCGAGTATTGGGGTCATTCACTCAGTTGTGCAAAACTTGAACATCCATCCAGTGGATCGCTCGACCCAAGCGGCTAGCTCCTCGACCGAGCACCCATGCATCGAGAGATATCTTTTTGTTCTAGTTGATTCGCTCGACCGGGCAGAAGATTACTCGACCAAGCATTCATCTATTGAAAGGTTTCATTTTTATCTAGAGGATTCACTCGACCCGAGCGATCTTGTGCTCGAATGAGATACCAATCTAAATCAATAAAATGGTTCTTATTTCCACGAGAGAAACACAGAACAACCAATCGCTTGGCCTAAGAAATGGCCTACTCGACCGAGGGTTGTATCAAATTCACTTAAAAAGTCAAATTTGAATTGTAAAAGAAGGGAAGGTTTCTCTATTAAATATGGAAGAATATTTTTAGAAAAAAGGGAGAGTTAAGACAGATTTGGACGAGGAATGAGCTCTAGAGCAAACAAAAGTTAGAAACATTTTAGGATCTTTCTCGAGGAGTGAAGAAGCTATTCGGATCACATCAAGAGCTAGATGTCAAGTACAAGCAGATGGAAGGCGAGATTATGATTGCAACCGATCGAGATAGATTGATTGAGGATTCCTAACTCTTTTCCTTTCTCGTTTGTATTTGTATTTTAGTTCGATGATATAGATCTATAGGTTTGATCCCCACTGTAGATTAGAGTATTATGTATGGTAATATCTTGCAATCTTAAATCAGAGTTTTGTTTTCTTAATTCAACGGTCTATTGCATTTCTTATTCTTTCAACTTACGAAGGATCCATAAATTGTTTATCGATTGGTTTGGTTAAGATGGTGGCATCAAATTAGGCTAGATATAATGCAATAGATATGCATGAGAAATCACTTGACAATTGATTAATCTATCTAGGAATGAGAACATCATGTGATAATGCATTCAATATACAGGTCATCGCGCGATGGTCTAGATATTGGATAGGAGTCTTCACTATGAGAGTAGATAGATTCATTAATTACATTCATTGTATAGGTTTTTAAATGGAGATGTTGATATTTTGTACACTCGGACAGGGTTTGCACGACGAGAATAGGTAGGTCTAGATTTGCACTGCAAGAGCACGTAAATTCACTTAAGATGATGAATTCTCCAAACAAATAAGAACAATAATTTAGAAATTCTTAACTAGTTTCTTTACCTAAAAACAATAGTCGAGTCTAACAACACCATCCCAAATCATACATAGATATTAGTTTAGATTAAATTATTTGTTCATACACAGACACACACATCATATATATATTAATGACATTATTTTTCTTGAACGATTAGATTTAAGTACACTTGGTCCATGTATTAGACCTTGGTACTGCATGGTTCTTATCCTTGTGGAATGTCTAGTCTGGATTATAATAAATCTAAAACTTAATGTAATTTATATCATGCCTAGATTACACGCATCGGTGACGTAAGAGGTTATTCGTCGTCGATGGTTGTGTACATTCATTATTGTAAATTTTTCATTTATATAAGATTCTAACACTACTAAAAAAACATGTCTATATCAACGGACGGATCAATGAATCCGTCCATTAAAATATTTACCAACGGATTCCAACGGATCCGTCCGTTGAACTTTTTACCAACTGACCATTCCATTGAAATAATTACCAACGAATTCCAACAGAATCATCCTTTGAAATATTAACCAACGGATTCCATAGGGAAACGTTGAAAATCTTTATTCTTATCAACGGATGTCCGTTGCAATTTTTCCAAAATTTCAACGGAAATACGTTGGAATTTTCAATGAGCATCCCTTGAAAATTCCAACGGATGCATAAACACAAAATTCTGCGCCTAATCGTCTTGTCTTTTTTCAACGGATGCCCCTTAAAAAAATGAAAGGTTGTGATATGATATTCTTTTATTGGAAATCGATTTCAATGAGCAGTTGTTGGAATTCCCAATGGATGTTCGTTGAAAATTATGGTATTTAAGATGTTGAACACTTCATTTTAAACATATTCAACAAAACTTCTCAAATCCTATCAAAACCTCTTCCAAACCAACTAAACATCATTCACTATGATGATTGAACGATTCACCGATAATAGGGGAAAGTTGGCGAGTTTCGGTGGAGTTCCATCATCACTTATTTTTGCGATGTCGGGATATATGAAGAAGAAGACAATAAGTTTTTACATGATTTGTAGGATATATTATTTTATTTTAATATTTTGTTTTAAATATTAAATTAAATTTTTTTATACATTTTGAATTAATATCTAAAGTTTAATATTTATCAATAATTTTTTATTTTTTAAATTCACCATAAAATCATAGGATATCCTTTGATTATAAAATTATAACATTGGTGGGCATCCATTGATATATTTAAACTTTCCGTTCAAAATACCAACGGACATCAATTGAAAATTTTCATTTTTTTCGCAAAAATTTTCAAACAGATACTCGTTAATAGTTATTCCAATGAGCATTCGTTGACAGTTCTAACAAATATCCGTTGAAGTTTCCAATGGATGTCCATTGGAATTCTCAATAACCTTATCCGTTAAAATCCTTTGATAGTTGAAACACCGTCGAAAATTGCAACATATGTATTTTTTCAATGGTTAATTACCAACGATCATGAATCTATTGGAAATTAATTATAATTAATTAATTGTATAATTTATTTAATATCTTAATTTTCTTTTATTTCATTTTGTAGAGAGATTATAAAGGGCGTAAGAAGCACACATCGTGCATCTATACTGTGTGGATACGAGATATGCAATCACGGCTGCAATTAATGATGAATGAGACCGAGAGGAATTACTACAAAAGAACGTCAAACTGACATGGGTCATGAATTAGTTTTTCAACGAACTCATCCAACAATGGGAGTTAAAAGAATCCAAGGTGAAGAGCGTGAAGGCCAAAAAATATCGTTACAACGAGAAGGTTCCAGGGATGGTCCACATTGCCATATATCGCGAACAAAATCATTTTCGGAAAAAAGAAAAAGAATTGGTAATAAAATTCTAATTATAAATTATATATGTTTATATTTTAAAATTTTATCTAATTAATGTAAATTTTATATTGTAGATGCAAAGGATGGGAAGAGAGCCGATAATTCTTGAGCTAGTTGTCGAGACATATGCCAATAGAAATCCATAATTGAGGAAGATGACAATGAACCCGAGTTCGTCGATCCTCAAGCAGAACCTATGATGAAGATTGTGATACAAAACATCACATAACAATCACAAGTTATCGATTCATCTTTGGATGAACTTAGTCCTTTACAAAAGGAGAAGATATATATAAATTTGAAATTTTATTGTTTTTCCCTTAAATTAAAATTATAGATAAATCGCTTTGCTAAATGTTCAATTGTTTTATACATGTAGCGTGTTCGGTCGTATAAGAGACGTTTAAATGATATGGATTCTCTATAAAAGGATATTGTAAAGGATGTCATGATGGTAACCCCTACGGTTCAGGAGACATACAAACAAAAAAACGACGTATCAAGCAACTCGATTCTATGCTTTGAGAATACATAGCCAAGATGTGTTATATGGAAGTATTATAGAGTTGATGATTGACCAACCGTATCACCCACCACCGCCATTACAACATGCAAATGACACAACACTGAGGCAAGAACTAGCATTTGCTTCATACGTAACCATCTCTCGAGTCAGAGGAGGAGACAAAAAAGAAGACAAAGGCGATTTAAATGATTTATAGGATATTGTATTTTTTTTATTATTTCGTTTAAAATATTCATTAAACTCTTACGTATATTTTATTTAATATTTTAAGTTTAAAATAGAGTAATATATTATTAAAAAATTCCTTGTAATATCAATTGATCCTCGTTGCCGATACAGCCATAATATCAATGGATATTCATTGAAATATTTTTAAATTTCCTGCTCAAATTATCAATGAGCATCCGTTGGTTATTTCTCTCAAAATGTTCTAATGGATGACTTTCAATAGACTTTCAAACATATTAACGAATACCCGTCAACATGCATCTGTTACCATCCGTCGATTTTCTTTCGAAAAAGTTTTGACCATTGAAAAATTACAATGGATATATTCGTTACAGTTAGTCAATTTTCATTTCAACGGATACCAACCATTAAAGTTGTAACGAACAAATGTTTTCAATAGTGATACCAACGATCCTAAACCCATTTGAAATTCCTTGAAAATGTCTTATTTCAATGGACAAATAGCCATTTCCAACATATTTGTCTGTTGGAAATGACATATTTTGATTTTTAGTGAACGACCACAATCCTTTGAAAAATTTTCAATGAAATCTGGAAAAAATCTCCATTGAAAACTTTCAACGGAGGTCAATAACAATTTTCATTGATAGTAATGGGCATCTTTTGGTATGATTACACGATATATCAACTGGCATCTATTGGTATGATTAAACTAAAAATCAATGGGCATCTGTTAATCTATTTCACAAGAAATTTTAATATGTCAATGGTCATCCATTGATATTATGGATAGACCCGTTGATATTATAAAAAATTGAAAAATATAAAAAATAAAAAATTTAAAACTTATAAAAGTTTAATACAAAATTTTAAATAAAAAAATCACAAATATAAATCTGACATATCATCTAATCTACCATCTTTTTCTTCCTTATTTCTTGGCTGCCTCGAGAAGAGATCACGTCTGAATCAATAAACGGTTTTTATTGCTTTGACTTTGTGTCCTCCGTGGATGGTGGACGTTTATTTCAAGTGGTTGATATGATTGGACAATCATCAATTCGATGATACTCTCCATATGAAATATTTTTGTTGTATAATCTTGAAACATGGTCTAGAGTTACTCGATGCGTCGTTCTTGAGAGTATATCTCTTAAAATGTGGAGAAACTATTGTGACGTCCTCTATAATATCCTTTTAAAGAGAATCCATATCGTACAATTGCCTCTTATATGACGAATAGACTATATCTATAAATATATATTTAGTTATAACTTTATGATAAAAATACTAAACTCTTACCTATAAGTACATGTTATTCTTCTATAAAGGAGTACATTTATCAGGAGATGAACCAACGCATTGTGATTGTTATGTGGTCTTCTTATTTAGAGTCATAACCATCCGTTCTATCTGAGGGTTGACAAAATCGTGTTCATCGGACTATTCCTCGATGGGAGAATTCTTTTTAGAATGTGTCTCAACTACAACTGATTCCAACAGATTACCTATCGTTGATATTCGTTGGAATATTATAGGTTTTTTCAATGGACAAATCTGTTGGACCATCCTTTGAAATGATCGTTTTTTTAATGAATTGCTCGTCGAGGAGAAGAGATCCTTTGATGCATAGGTGAGTTAGTGAGTAAGGTGGCAAAGATTTAAAGTTGGTAGTTGGGTTCGGATCAAATCTAGGGTGTTCCATGATGGTAGAGGTGATGGTGATCATCAATTTCGAGATCTAAGAAAGCTTATTGAGGTGTTTTACATATTGACCTATCTAGGATAAGCCTCGGGAAAATTACCCAAAACCTCCACTATCCCCAAGACTCATCCCAAATCCAAATTAAAATATATATTAGCTGTGATTTTATATTCGAATCGGGATTTTGAATTTTATAGTCTAGTACCCGCAGATGCGAGCATATACCAATTTTACAAAATATCATCAATGTTAATAATATTTATGAAAATACCATCTACATTTTTAAGAGAAGTAGATATTTCATCCTATCTCTCGAAACTACACTAAAAAATAAGCTTTTGGGATAGACGAGATCAACACGATGAAGAAAGACTTAGACATTGTCGAATGTTTTGGTGCCCTATCATGTTAGTGTTGCGATGAGGATAGCTTTCAAGATGTCCAAGAATTCCAATTTAACGAAGGAAATAATTATGGAATTCGTTGACGTGAATCGTTATAGAAAGAGGTAAAAAATTCTCCAACAATTTTGTTACTATTAGCCAACAGGGTCCTCGACGCTAATCACATGTCATTGTCTTGCCTTCGTACCTTTCATGGGTACTGTTGTTTACGAAATATAGGTATTCACGTTGTGGGTATTTACCTACCTCTAATGTGATGAGGACCTCAAGGAAGATATCTCATATTTATGGAATAAAAAACCATTTCAGAGTACATACACAAACAAAATACTTTTTCTTTTTGTTTATTTCACTAAAATGAATTTAAGTTCATCTCTTCGAGAGATAAAGAATGAATTATTGATTGTTTCAAGGAATCACACACTCTTTGTGGTGTCATTTGATCGTTTGATTCATTATCACGTTCACGAGATTACAATGAGATCCAATGTCGATTTGTTTTCTTGTCTTATCGTGTTTTATCATATTAAAAAAGGTTCTAATCTTTGAAGAGAGCTCTGAACCTTTAAGAATAGCCTTTGATATCATATTAGATATACACATCATTGTTAGCTTATAAATTATGGGTATATAAATTTACTCTATTATCTACGAGTTTGGGTACTCGTGAGTATCCAAATTTTTCAGATATTTTCATCTCACAGGTTCAAATACGGATATAGAATGCAATGACCATTTGGGTTCGAGTACCCTAAACTATTTGATTATTGGATCCATACCCATCCCTAATCTATGTTTCTTAAATAATTAAGTCTTAAACTTGTGGGTTTGCCTGTTGATGTCACACCAACCAATAGAACTGAAATTTTGATGGGCCTTTACACATGAATTTGTCGAATCTTTTGAAGAGAGCTCTTGACCTTTAAAAATAGTTCATGTTTTAGCTCTTTCTAGCCTTTGATATCATAGTAGATTTACACATCATTGTTAGCGTACAAATTATGGGTATATTAAGTTTACTCTAGTATCTACGAGTTCGAGTATTCGCGAGTATCTAGATTTTTTCGAGTATTTGCATCTCATAGGTTCAAATTCGGATACAAAATGCAATGCCCATTTGAGTTCGAGTACCCTAAACTATTTGATTATTGGATCCATGCCAATCCCTAGTCTATGTTTCTTAAATAATTAAGTCTTAAATTTGTGAGTTTGCATATTGAATGTCACACCAACCGTTAGAACTGAATCTTTGATGGACCTTTTCACACGAACTCGTTAAAATTTGGAACGAATATCGAGCCGAGCAACAGATCGAACCCAAAATTTTCAAAACTATCCGATGATAATTAGATTAACTCATACTTTTATACATTATATTATATTAAAATTTTGATATGAAATTCTTAAAACGTCTCATCGACATAATAACACTTGTGAATTAATCTCAAATTGAATTTCAAGATCAACACTATATTAAAATTTGGTTAACGATGCATGGTATCTTATTAAACTATATAGTTTTTTATTCGAAACAATTGGCGAAATATCAGAAATACCCTTATAGGGCTAACCACTTCAAGAATACCCTTCCCTAAAATAATTATTAAATCCGAAAAAAACTACAAAAAAGACAAACTTGCCCTTAATGTTCGAACGTGAAAAACCCACGTTCGACGTGAAAAACTGTAAAAAACGAGAAAGCCGAACAGTTTTTCGCCGTGAAACCTGTTTAAAGGTTTATAGCAAGAAAGAAATAAGTGGTGTCGAAGAAAATGGCTAGAATCAGCAGCAACAGTGACGAAGAGAGCACGAGTCAATCTTCAATGACGTCAACAAGTGTAAGTAGTTCGATTTCTAGGGTTTTACAATCTTTCGAGTCACAAAATGGTTTACTGATTTGAAATGGGTGAGTGTCAGTGTCAGTGAGTCGGTTAGGTCGCAAGGGTCGCAGAAGTTGCATGAACATCTTCGACTCAGTGAGTCGGTTGAGTAGCAATGGTCGCAGTAGTTGCATGACCATCTTCAACTCAGTGAGTCGGTTGTCTCAGTGAGTGGGGTGGGTCACAATGGTCGTTTGAGGGGCGTGGGTCGGTTGAGTCTCAGTGAGTCGGTTGAGTGTCTGAGGGTCGTTTGAGTCGCATGGGTCGCACGGGTCGGCTGAGGCGCATGGGTTGCACAAGTCGGTTGAGTCACACGGGTCGGTTGAGTCGCATGGGTCGCTTAAGTCTGTAGAAGTATAATGTATTCGTAATTGGTCATTTTGCAGGTAGCGCCAAAGCTGAAATTTTTGTATGAATTCAAGCACATGGACAGAATGCCAAAGATCACAACCAAGTGTTATCCTCTCGAGACAATAAGGACGCTGAGAGGAATCTTATATGAACACGAGTTGCATTACTTCGAGAAGGAGTCAAAATTTAGGCATTTATTCCACTTACAATGTGACTCCACATTGACGAAGGTTCAAATGTCTGTACTACTAAATCACTCCGTGATTATACGAGACAATACAGAGTTGTGGTTCGTTATAAACGGCATTCCCATCCGGTACTCTATAGTGGAGCACACACTAATTTTCGGATTGAAATGCGGACCATATCCCATAGGATGGGAGTCCATGATGGGTGTCACATTCAGGCTGAAGAATTTCGGCCGTGGAAAGGTGACCCCCGAACAAGTCAGTGAAAAGCTTGTGAAGGCGAAGAATTCCGACGACCGGAAGAGGTTCGCAACTTTAATGTTGTTGGCGCAAGTTATGGATCACAAGCCTTCAGCAGAAAACTCTATCAGCCATAATCTCATTGACATGGTTGATGACTTGGAATTTTGTGAAAGCTTTCCATGGGGTCGTTACACATTCGAGAAGATTGTGGATACTTGCTGCAAGCACGTTAGCGGGGAATCACCGAAACCAAAATGGTATTGTGGCGGTTTCATGATCCCACTAATGGTAAGTTGTATATATATTTCGAATAACTTGAATGTTTTCGTACTTTTTGCATTCTTATCATTTTGTTTTAATGTTTCAGTTACTTCCATTTGAAACCATCCTTAGTTTGAGCGGAAATGGATGGAGATATGGATGAAACATCTTCGTAGAAATCCGAAGGGTATTTGTTGATACCCGTAAACAAGAATTGCTGACACGAAAAGCAGCTCTTGGTGATCAAAAAAAGGAGAAGGAAAAAAGGACTAAGAGGAAGGAGAGCGTGAGTGATGCTGATACTGATGCTGATGCTGCAGTCCTTCTGACACTGGAGCAGAAATTAATAGGGGAAATATGGAAGTCGGAGAAGAGAATCATCAACGCCGTAAGAGACCTTCTAAGGGATGCCGAGATTCATATGCATAATCCAAAATCAAAGGCTGCCGAGAAAGTTGCGGTCACCGAAAACCAATCTTCCAACACTGTTGGTGATTTGCTTTTGAATTCCTTCGATGTCCAAATCCAGTGTCAAGAAAAGAGACAAGCGGAGATGATTCAGAAGAGGATTTGGCAAACATTGCTCCTGATGGAGTTCCACCAAGTAAGTAGTATTTAGTGAAAATGTCATTTGAGTGTCAATTTCCATCGAGACATATAATTCGTAGGGTTGCATAAGCCCTATGGTGTTAGAGTCGTAGGGTCGCATAAGCCGCAGGATCGTTAGAGTCGCATGGGTCGCATGGGTTTCATATGTCGCATGTGTCACTGGGTCGCTAAAGTCGAATGGGTCGCATGGGTTGAATGGGTCGCATGTGTTACATAATCAATGTAAAGAACCAAGTAAGTACGATCATTTGAGATCGTATGGGTCGCATGGGTCGCATTGTTTGCATTGGTCGCATGGGGAGAATGGGTCGCATAGGTCGCATTGGTCGCCATATGTTTAATGAGGTAAATTTTATACAGGTGCTGGACCTTTATCGAAGGAGTCTGCGCCATATGTTGAACCTCCGCCAGCGAAAAGAGCAAGAACAGTGCGAGGGAGAGGGCGAAAGAAAGATGCTGGTAGAGTCAAAGAACCCGAAAAGAAGGTTGTTCAAGAACCCGAAAAAACAATGGTTCAAGAAGCTAAAGGGAAA
>CM071861.1:3510368-3568507 GCA_036759665.1 Gynandropsis gynandra | reverse complement strand
TGCGACCCAAACCGACTCACTGAGACAACCGACTCAAACGACCCTTAGACTCCCTGCGACGCTCAAGCGACCATTGCGACCCAAATCGACTCACTCAGACTCAACAGACTCACTGACACTCACACCCATTTCAAATCAATAAACCATTCTGGGACTCGACAGCCTGCAAACCCTAGAAATCGACGCTCAACCGACCATCGCGACCCAAACCAACTCACTGAGACAACCGACTCTTGCGACTCAATCGACTCACTGAGACTCAACCGACTCATTGACACTCACACCATTTTGGGACTCGACATCCTCCAAAACCCTAGAAATCGATCTACTTACACTTATTGACGCCATTGAAGATTGACTCGTGCTCTCTTCTCCACCGCTGCTGATTCTAGCCATTTCCTTCTTGCCAACTTCGAATCGATCCCTCTCAAGTTCGAAATCACTTGTTCTTTCTTGGCTTTTACTCTCCCAGAATGCGGGTTTGGCTTTTACTCTCCAAGAATACGGTTTTTTCCACGTTCGAAAATTAAAAGTAAATTTGTCTTTTCTCCAGTTTTTTTTCCGATTAAATAATTATTTTAGGGAAATGTATTTTTGAAGCGTTTTAACCCTACGAAGATATATCTGATATTCCGCCATAACTGTCAATATAAACAATTATTGTGACAAATTTGCAGACAGCTTTCATCGTACAATCACGTTTTGGGTCCTATCTTTCTGTCGCTTCGAAAAGTCGAAATTATTTATTTATTGAAAACATTTAAAGCCCCTAATTTTTATTTTTAAAATAGTTAGTAGAAAAAATTTGCACGTATCTAACATTTTTGCATATACATCTCCGAAAATAAACAAATGGAATTGACAACTTTTATTTTGATAGTTTTAAGTAATTTTATGACTTTACTATTTATTTCATCTTTTTAAAATCTAAATTTCAATAAATATAAGTATTTGTGTCACCATAAAAAAAATAAAAACGACTCTTTGTATATAGTATTTCCCTTATAATTGATTGTTTTGATTTATTAATAAAATCTATTCAATTGTCCAAGATCATGGTTAATTGATTCGGATCATGTTATAAAAAATTTGTTACGGCTAAAAATAAATATTAGTAAAGCTTAAACGTTTTTAAATTATTTTTTTATATTTTATTCAATTACAAATCGAATCGGGTAACTTCAAAAATACCCTTAAAATAATATTTTGACTTCAAATCTATATTTCTCTAAAAAAAATTAACTTCAAAAATACTTTATAATATTGATATTCCCAAAAATATTCTTGCGACCGAGTGCAACCCTACGACCCAGTGCAACTTGCGATCCAGTGCGACCTAATTCAACCCAAAATCGTCGGAAATCGCTGCAAATCGCTCGAAATTGTCGGAAATTGCTGGATATCGCTAAAATCGCTCGAAATCACTAGAAATCACTGAAATGGCTAAAAATCGTTGGAAATCGTTCGAAAATTGCTGAAAGGCGCTTAAAATTGCTGGAAATCGCTCGAAAATAGAAAGAAATCACTCGAAAACTTTGTTTTTCTCCTCTCAAAATTGAAATCGTTTCACTAACAAAAATGTCAAACCATACGTGTTTTCACTAACAAAACATAAAGACACATATGTTATGTTTTTTCTCTCATTTTTTATTAGATTACGAGGATATGCGTGAAATACTATAGCATTTTGAGTGTATATTTGATATTATGCCTGGTTGGTAACTAAGAAAATAACAAAAGTTGCTTCTATAGAATTAGAAACATAAAAAAATATAATGTAGAAACTCTTTTAGATTATGAAAATCTGTTAATGTTTAACTTTGTAGTTTATAAAAATAAATATTTTGATATAACATGTACTTTTGCTATGAAAATAAAATAAATTAGAAAAAAATAATAGAAAAATCATAGTAACTTGAAGGAGAAGAAAATAAAATAAGGCCAGTGTTGTCTCTGCAATTGGAAGAAAATACAGAGTCATTCTGAAGCACCAAATTTCCATTATTCCTTTGTTAGTTTTTGATCGGATATAAATCCTAGCAAGTGCCGATTTCATAATTACATCCTGAGAATTCTCTTCGTCTCTGTTATTTCCTCCCAATCTCTGTCTCAGCACCCAAATATATGGTCGACTCGGTTTGATTTTAACGAACAAAACCCCGGAGATATTCTCAGGGCTTTTCGACCTTCGAAATGAGAGACCAGACCTGAAACAATACGATTAAATAGTAACCAAATTCAGACGACATCACCGTCAGTCATTGCTTGAAACTGGAACCACCAATCTTGCTTGTGGACAGCAATGGTTTGCGGTCTTTGGGGACGCTTGAGCTCAAGAGGGTGGTTATGGAATTTGCTTCTGAGCTGTTTGACATGTCTGAGACACTGGGTCGCGTCCAGATCTTTAAATGCCCTTCACGGCAGGCCGTGATGACTGATTCTTGGGTGAAGATCAAGCCTGAGAGTGGCTCCGTGTGGACACTATGAGCAACAACGGGGGAGAGCTTTGGGATGTCACGCATGCATGGAGCGGACTGAAGAGTTCCCATTGGTATGATGTTGTCCCAGTGTGATGACTGGCTTCCGGTGCTGTAAGTGGGGGACCCTCCAGGAGCTCGTCGAAGTGGAACTACAATTTCGTCCATTTCAAGGTCCCAAAGAAGCAACTGAGTGTCCTGTGCAGCAGAAGCATAAGACAAAGATGCAAGATATGAGCCATATGACTTGCAGATCACAGGAAGAAACAAGACCGAAAATCATTGGCTGTGCGATAATTAGCAGTTGATAGTAGGAAATGAAGATAAAGATCCAATTCAAGCTGAAAGAATTGATCAAAATTTATAGCGAAAAGCTGTATGCCAATTGTATGTCTCGAAACTGAAGCCATTTTGCAGCAGGCATTTGCATAAAGCAAAAGGGAACCAGACAATGTCATGCTGACATACCTGGCCAACCGAACCAAACCGATACATGATATTCTCTCCTGATCCATCTGAATTTGGTGACGCCCAATAGGAATCAAACGCCACTCCACTTACCTGCAAACAAACATTCCATGTGAATGAAATGGTGCTTCTGTTGCGAAGAAATTATAGTAAATCATTAGAGCCTTACCCACGAATTGTGTCCCTCACCCCATGCCACAACCTTCCTGTCTTCCATACTCCACACTTGAACCAAGTCATCTTCGCCTCCAGTTAAAATGTACTTCCCGTCCATACTGTCAAGAGGATAATGATTCAATGTACAACAAACTTCACATGCTAAAAGTAGCATAACTATGACAAACTCATTCTATCTGTTTTCACTTTCAACGGGGAAGACCTTTACTTGACCAAAGAATTGCCTCCACTCACCTCCATGCACAACACAGTAGAGCACCATAATAACTTTTTCCACCGCATATTAGCTTTTGGTTTGAGAATTCAAAAATCCGAAGATAACCTGTATATCATGACAAAATGCCTAATCAAGAAACATTATCGAAAAGAAGCAGAACAATACAGTTAAATGAAAAATCAGCTTCCTACCATCTCTTCCAACAGTTGCCAAGTATGTCCCATCATTTGAAAATGCAAGGCTGTTAATTGAACCTTGACAAATATGCCATCTAGCTACAGGATTACTCTGCACGAATACTTGTGAAAATTAAAATGGAACATTTTCTTCTACGACCAATATCAAACAAAAAACTGCAATAGAAAGTACTGCCGCTATGCATACTTACGGCACCAGGATTTTGAACAATTGTAACAAAATCGGGTACCTTGCTGTATTTTGCTTTATCAACTGAAAATTGTGTAGGATCTCGAATAGCAGGGAATGAAGAATCAGTGGCGCCATCTTTGTTCTAGAATGAAGACAATTTTCAAGGATCAGAAATGTGACAAAATTATGCAAATCAGAAATCAGATGCATAAAATTGTCTTCCTTTATGTGAGGCTTGCCTTCTCATACACGTACAAATTTCCATCGGCATGAGCTACAACAAAGGCTCCATCGCCTCCAGGCACCCAAGCAATACTAGTACAGCGGCTGTTGCAAAACAACAAGCTTCATTTTAGTCAAAGAGAGGGCATGAGATGAAAATGTATATAAAGTTTCTAGGGGAAAACAAACTTTGACCAGATTCATGTTCTAACTATCTCAACAAAAGAAAATGGTCCTACGTGTAAGCTATTCTGTCATTATACAAGTCCCAGGATGAATATCTCGAGTTACCTAGCATAAATCAATTCCAATGACATCAAATCAACTGCTGTAGCTTAGATCAATAATAAACAATAAAGGAAGAACAAACAATGACATAACATAATAATATATACAGGATCTAGCACCAATGAACATGTGTTAAGGTAAATGACAGCATCAATCATCGCAAAAAAGGGGAAAAACAAAAAATCTTAAGTGACTCTTGCCTGTTATTAACAGATCCATCTTTGTTATAATGCAGTGCGCCAACTAGCTTCTTACCAACATCTTGTAACTGCTGTCTCAGTGATACGGTGTAGACTACAATAGTACAGAAAAACAATAAATCCACGAGACAATGGCACGACCAAATGAAAGTGCAGGATTTAACTAAGAGTTCTACAATACCATCGCCAGAATTCATCCCAATAAGCAAATCATGCCCATCCTTAGCATCTGAATCAAATGCGTGGCACATAGGGTTTGAATTACTGAAATGGATAGACTTAATTGGATCCTACATCAAAGGATTTATGCTTAGCCATTGACAAACACCACCACACTATATCTAAATCTTAACAGTAAAACAGCAAGATTTACCTTGTCTTGTGAGTTTAAATCACAAATAAAAATTGCATCACCCACATTGAAGACTAGGTAAGTCCCTTTTCCATCAAAATTTGTATTTGTTACCGACGTGCTAGAGCTAGTAGCACTAAAGGAACCACCAATTCTCGTACTTGTACTCACACTTCTGTTCCCTCCATTACCTCCGACAAAACTAAGTGCACGACTCCCATTCCCACTACCCAACAATCGTGCTGTTGCTGAACGGAACCCACTACTGGCACTAAAACTTGAAGAAGTACCAGTTGGGGTTGAAGGAGCTGGTTTATCCTTAAGATGAGCTAACGTGACCTGGTAATAACATTATAAAATTCATTCATCAGAAAAACTTTATAAACAAGAAGTATGGCATTTCTCGTGCGAAATCTAGCTAGATTCTGGGTGATAACATCATAGAGAACAATGCTAGTAAAACCGATTTGTCCACAAACACCCAATGCCTCACAATTCAAACTCCACTTGTAAAACATAGTAACAATCCCTTAATTATCTATTCACAACCCCATGTTGTGGTGTCACAATAAACCATACCCAAAATATGAAATGTGATTGTAAAATGTGCCCAGAACAGTATTCGATCAGAATACCCCAAAACGAATCCGAGAAGGAAACAATCCTAAATTGTTCAAATTCTCACCTGCGTGACGGTTTTTCCATGGGCGTAATGGAGGAGCCCAGAAGGATGCGTCTTCTCGTAGTGGAGCTTATACTTCCCTTCTAGCGTCTTGAAATACGTCTTAATTCCCGGCGCCTGAGGGTTCGCCGCCGATGAAGACGACGACGGCGCCGAGATCATGCCATTAGAATTGCTCATCATGATGATCGCTGCTTCTCGATTCGTCGACGACCTAATAGCATCTAATCATGACCCTAGGGTTCTCTTTTCCTCTTACCCGAATAAAAAAAATTCAGAAATCTCCCCTCGTATTGCCTCTCTTCCGCGACGTAATTCACCAGTTCAGTGGAAAAAATCTCGCGACGAGAATAAACGAATCGTAACTCTTACGTCTGGGTCGCTTCCGAGGTCTCCAATGGCTTCCGGATCAAGAGAGGTTAATGTGATACACTGGTTTCCCCGGCTCTTTTTTATTTTTCATTTTCTCCCTTTATTAAGCTTTTGACTCCGATGGGATTAAAAGTCGTTACAATCAATGGTGGAGATCTGAAGATAGATTTAACGGCTAAAGATGCTAATATTCAACAGTCGGATCGGTTTAAGTTGGTCTCGTACGGTTCAGACGTTGATTGTATGTGCTAATTTGAGGAGGGTGTGGCTTACATTGTCTTGGGCCGGTAACAGTGGATACATGTCGGGTATCAGGATTTTGAGGTATCTAAACCTTAATTGGAACGGCTAGATAGTTTTTTTAATTCAAATGGATAGATAATTTTCTATCCGAACCCAAATCCATCAGACGCGGATATTCGAGGTTATGATACTCGATCAATAAGCCGGAGATATCCACAAGTATTTGAATTCAAACCCTAATACAAAATAGGACAAGATCTCCAAGGTTTTGAAAGATATTTTCCATGACGGAACAATGCGTAAACTGTTCCTCACTTCAAACATCTTAGCCAAGATTGGATTAAAACCAAAGAACGATATCCAAAGTAGAATCAATGATTTGACGACATGATTTTCACCATATGAAATAGATTTAGTCAAGATCGGATTAAAACCAAACATGAGAATCCATTGCAGAGGGGAATTTATTCAGATAACAATATCCTTTCCAAAGGCATAGGGAATTAGATCTGAGATAAAATGACAATCGTAGAGAGAAAGATATTGTTGTTGCAAAGAGGAGGAGGAGGAAGACGAGGAGGATGAAGAAAAGTCGAAACCATCATTGAACAAGCATATGGCTTTTTTGGATAGCATTGTGAGAGAGAGAGATAGAGATGCGATCGGTGTGAGAACGAGGGGATGTCGATTGATAGTGAAGGAGATAGAAACTGAAAGAGTACAAAGGAATCCATATAATCCTAATGGTTTTTTAAATAATATAATTTATATGGGTATCTTAGCAATATTGTATATATATCATCGTGTACCTATTTTAGAACTTAAAGAACCTGAACTTGAACCAAAGCCCGCGGATAATGAAATTTCATTATCCGAACTCGAATCCATGGGTTCAAATAATTTTTCGTGGGTTAAGAACGAGATTTGGATTGGAACTAATTCTTTGGATAATTTGTCCACCTTAGTGGGTCGAAACACATTCATAAATAAAAAAACTAGAGAAACTCATATTTTAATTATGATAGTTGTGCATATCTAAATTTTTTCGACATTATAATGAATACATTTGACTAATGACCCAGAAATATATATGAGTTTGACTATTGATTCCTGAAGGTTAACGCCGTGATATTATCGGTTTTCCGTTAACTATCGATGGCAGATGCTATGTCTATACCCACGTCATGCCGGGTGGAGTGAATCCTCTGGACAAAGAAAAAACACTTTCCTATGGATGAACACTTTGTCGAGTCATCTTCTGCTCGGGTCATGTAGCCTTCTACTCGAGTCGAGCGAATTCATTGGATTAATTTTCACATTTCACAGTGACCGAGAGAATGAATGATCTAACTGAGGGAAGTCTCTGGAAAATTTTGAGAGTGAACTTTAGGACACTCGACCGTGCACATAGAGCGCTTTCAATGGATATGTCTCAAATGGTCATTTTCGTGCCAAAGTTGCCACTTTTCACTTAAATGTTCTCCTTTGTTCTTATTACCTCCAAATCAAAAAATGACCCAAAACGGCGTAAAAAGAAACAAAAAAGATGCAAAATGTTTAAAGAAACGTGTGGAAAATTAAAGAGTGAAATACGTGTGATTAGGTAACCAAGACTAAGACTCACGTATGATTATTTCTGATACCCCGGACAAGATGTCTGGCCTTTCATCAAGTGAAAAAATGATTGTAAAGAACTGGTAACTCAAAAGATAAAAAGGTTGTAATACTACTAAAAAATGAAAAGACTCATAGGAAAATGTATAAGTTTGGAACTAGGATTCTAGAATGATCCTAAGATGACTAAATATTAATTCATCCCACAAAGCTATAAAATCAGCCTGAGCTCGAGTTCACTAAAATTCGTTCAAAATACTTGGTTGATAATAAATTTGGTTTACATAGCTATTAGGAAAAGATATAATCTTTAATATCCTATATATCATAATGACTTGATTATGATCTCATGTCTATCGGCTATATGTATGCATTTCCACAAATTCTAAAATAAATTAATAGTAAAAAATAAAACCTAAAATTGATCCTAAATGCATATTATATTATCCTAAGTAGTTGCTCAGATGTCAATAGTATCCCCTGACCGAGATTCGAAAACGTTCTCGGTGTGAAACTAATCTGCTGGAGATGAACATAATAGATAAGGAATAAAAAGGTATCAGAACACATAACCTCTATTTAAATGAAAGTAATGAATGTTATTGAAGCTCAAAATCTTCATAAATAATTTATGATTGAATGCTGAAGGTTTTTGGCTTTAGAACGTGTCATCGATCATTGAATCTTCATATTTTTATTAGCACACTTCAAGCAAAGCTCTCGAGAATCCATAGCTCCTATTATGTTGTCCTTGATGTCCTCATCATTCTCTTCATCTTGAAAAAAGATTTATCTTCAATATTCTTCATCATATGCACTTAAAGAAGTGAGATTAACAACATTAAATTTTGAACTTATATTATACACACATAGAAACTCGATTTTGTTAGCATTATTATTAATCCTCTCAAGAACTTGAAATGATCCTCTCCGCACGATATCTATCTTCATTTACTCCATTAAAGAAACCTCTCCTTGGACTTATATATTCAAACGAGGTCATCCAATTGTAAAACTACTTCCTTGAGCCCTTTATTTGCTTGTCTCATATATTGTTTTGTCCGCTTCTCAATGTTCATTTGTGCCTTCTAATGAATCTGCCTAAGAAACTCAACTTTGCATTTTCCATCAAGATTAATTTGGTCTTTCATTGATAAGTATGATAAATCCAAAGGATTCAAACAATTTCAAATGGTGAAAAACGAATAACACTATGAATGTTGTAAATATACCTCCCATTATTTTTCTTAATTAGCACACCCAACAAAGTATAGAGTGTATTATTAACTACCTCAGTTTATCTATCAGTTTGTGGATGACATCTGGTCGAGAATAATACATTGTTCTTAACTTAGACCAAACTTTCTTCTAGAAATAGCTAAGCTTATTCTCATGAAACAAACACCCATCAAAGATATAGTCCCATGGAAAGCTTTTGATTTGCTCTAAATGATTCACTAAAATGAAGATCGGGTTCATAGAGTTCTTTAATGTATATAAATATATCATCCTATCAACTAGAGTCAAAATCAAAGTATAATGCCTGAAGAGTGCATCTATAATAACAATCTATTTTTCTTGTTCGTATTTGATGAAATATGGAAAAGTTTCAATAAACTCTACCCATTTAGCATTTTCAAGATTGAGTTTATGTTGACCTTTTATATACTTAAGGGATTCATGAAGTCCTTTACAAAATATCCTAGAGAAGCATGCGAGACCATGAAAATTTCAAACTTCCCCAAACAATTTGGACTTGACAACTTCCTTATGATCTCTCCTTTCTCTTATGACACATGAATAGCCTTTTCACTCACATTGAAACCAAAGAAACTGGCTTGTTAACGTAAAAAGTACACTTATTCAAATTAGCATAGAGTCTCTCAACCCTATGCACATCAAGCATGGTGTACAGATGTTCAACATGTTCTTGTATAGTTTTGTTGTAAATTAAGATCACACCCACATAGACCATAACAAAATGTACAATCAAAATTCTAAGAACATGATTCATTAGCCTCATAAAATTACTAGAAGTATTGGTTAAACCAAAAGACATCACTAACTATTCATACAAACCATGCTTACTCTTAAACATATTGTTTTCATTGATCTTCCTCTCTCATCCTCATTGTCGCACAATCAATACACATTCTCCACGCGTCAACATTCTCGGGCATCGATATTACTAGAAATACACATGGTGACATTCTTTCTGAAACAAAGCCTTTTTTTCATTAGTTACGTTACTTTTCTTTAGAGCTCCTTTCTTTCCTCAGGGTTAGACCTATTAAAGGAAAGAAAAGGTTAGTTCGTTCGATAACAAAACCTCTTATAAACTAGTACAATCATTTGTTGTTTTGATGACAATGCGTTCTAATATTTTTCTCCTGCGATGAAAGTCATATGTTTTTCTTCAAAGACTCATCTAGCTTCACCATCGCTTTTTCATTCTTAAGCATTATGAGTTGATCTTCATAAACCTCTTTTGGTGAGAAAGGTTTCAAATGCAATGTCTTCACTTTGAACTAAAAAAATTATTTATTTATTATGCCATCATGTTGATCTTTCTTTTCAAATTTCCATTGTCTTCCAAGCAAAAAATAAACTATCATAGGTACCACATCAAGACATAATTTCATCTACATAACCTCCTATGCGAACAATCAAATTTATTTGCTAATGCATCGTGGTCTCTCTACTATCATTTACCCATTGCAACCAGTATGGGTTTGATGAGGACGAGACTCCATCTGAGACATCAATAACACACGAACCGATCGTAAAGGTTAAAGCTACGAAGATGCAGAACTTGTTCGCTCAACTGGTGGTGGAAATACTTGCAAAGGAACCATTAAGATGCATCAAAGGAGGTTTATGTGACCTATCTATAAGTGGAAGAGTCTGAGAGGAGTAAGAAGCTAGAGGAGCCAAAGGTGCCCGACTAGAGCAGAGAGTTGCTCGACCCGAGCGAACTGTTTGGACAAATGGAGCATGCAGAGGACTAGACCATTCGACTCAAGTGTGGTAGGACTCAATCGAGCGTAGGTATTGCTCGAATGATTGTACTTATATTTTTCAGAATTAGGGTTTTAGACTTATGTGGTGCTCGATGGAACATTTGCACCACTCGAGCATGTACCATTGTCAAGTTTAAATTTAGTTTTTTTGTTTTATTCAGTTTTTCATTATTATTTGGTACTTATAAATAGGGGTTCCATTGAATGAAATTTTAACTAATTTTCCATTAATAAGATTATTTGTTTGTTTTCTAATTCTTGATATTAAGATACTGAACTCTTGGAGAGATTTCGAGTGTTCACTGAATTATC
This sequence comes from Gynandropsis gynandra, assembly GCA_036759665.1. Taxonomy (NCBI): domain Eukaryota; kingdom Viridiplantae; phylum Streptophyta; class Magnoliopsida; order Brassicales; family Cleomaceae; genus Gynandropsis; species Gynandropsis gynandra. The sequence continues at coordinate 3,557,494 of CM071861.1, read as the reverse complement.
AACACAAGATCACAAGTGTTGTGGAGTTGTTCATTGAGTATGGGGTTTTTACGTTGATTTGTGGTTGGAGACATTTTATGATAAATTCTTCCCACCTTACAAAAATTGGACATTAGAGAACAATAAAAATTCCACTTTGGAAGGAATGGGAGAGCTTCAAAGGCTACCAAAGGATATGTCCACCCTATGAGATGGAATAGAGTACCGTATGGAATTTATTTAAAAGGATCTAAAAGAATATTCATATATGGATAAATATGTCGTGTTGAGGATCACTTCATGACTTACACTTCATGCAACTAGAGAAGTAAATCGAGAACATGACAAACAAGAGGAACACTCTGAGCGACTTAGAGACTTCCAACGAGGGAGTCAATGAATTAGGTCACAACCTTTATATCCCACTTAGTTGAGTTAAAGCTCCAAATGGCCACCATGCACAAAGCATCATGATTTTTAAATCTACATAGTCACCAAGATGATCATTCAAATATATATTTGGCGGAGCAGATAGGAGAAAATGCACATTACGTTAAAGAAATTATCTAAACATTTCATACAAGAACACCTAGAACATGGAGAAGCCACATAAAGAGAACTTTCAACCGAAATTATTATCGCTAAAACTCCATGGTAGAAATTTTCAAAACAGACCACCTCATGAGAATCTGGACTTCCAACATCAAAGGGTAGCTCCAATGGCAACGAGATTAAATATATGTTTTCTCAGTTTTTGCAGAAAAAAAGTCACATTGTGGAGCTATGTGAGATGGAGGCACAATAGAAGGATTTCCACAGATGATTAGACAAAAAAACGGAAGTAATCCATACGCATCTCAAGCTGCTAGACACTTAAGTCGTCTAGCTTGCATCCACTCCTTCAAACTATTGGGAACAATCCTAGGGAAACTTGATCAAAATTGGCATGATCATTGTAATGCGATAGCTTTGAGAAATGAGAAGGAGCTCGATGTACCTGTTTACCATAAAATGGAGAGGGTAGGTGCTACGATGTCTAATTGAGTCTGTAGTGGTTATCGTCCCCCACTATGATAGTAGAAAGAAAGAAAGAAAGAGCGAGTGTATGTTCAATCACCGCCTCTAGCACCCTGACTTCAATTTCCATATCGGCAAAATGAAGAAGAACGAAGATAATTTATTGCACGTAGATGGTAAAGGAACTTGAAATTACTATTCCATTTCACGAATCAATTATCCAATTGAAATCGTATGCAAGTTCTTGAAAGATAAGGTGATGAAGAAGTGATTTATAAACAAAAAGATGGTGACTATCAATCCAGAATGCATCACCATCATACAACACAATTTTTCACATGAGAGGTCAGACCCTGATAGTTTATTGATCCGATATAAATTGGTGGATCATTCACTGAAGAGCCCGTTGGGCATACTTGAAGATGTGTCTTTGAAGATTGAAGAATACTACGTGTTGGTGGACTTCACAGTGCTAGATATGAAAAAGGATACGAGAATACTTATCATCCTTAGGCGTCATTCCTCACACGAAACATTTCTTTTTCCATAGAAGAGAGAGGAGTTTGACCATGAAGATATGTGATGAGACTGTCGAATTTCCTTCTACCAAAATTTGAGACAACAATAAACAGTGGATTACATATGTTTCATGGGTATCCTAGATGCACTTGTGGATAATATTATTGATGAAATCAAGGATGAGGACCCTTTGGAGAGTGCCCTCTTGTATTCAAACGAGAGCATATATGCAAACCAAACTAAGGTGGACATATATAGATAGAAATTGGGCAGAAATATCAACGAGGTAACAAATTTAAAGAACTACCAGGCTGATCATTTCCTCGATAAGATACACATGCCAATCGGCTGGTTGGTAAAAAGAACCTCTCACACGAAGCAATTCTTCAAGACAACAAATTTGTTGTCAGCTCGGCCTAGCATCAGCTATGTTCAGGTCAAGCAATTCCTTTGGACCATGATATTATTTTGATAACACCGGGAAAATATCTCTAGCACAAATATATAACTACTTTTATTGATAGAGGTTATTTGTTCTCTCGATTTCCTTCCTTATCCATTGTGATCTTCTCTCATGCGTTAGTTCAACAATGCGGATGGTGTTGAGGCCAGTAGACATAAGCAAGCATACACATAACTTATCCATGAGGTAATCGAATGATGTATAGAAGATTAGAAAGCTTTCTTATCCAAATAGCTACATATACCAAACTTAGTATTATCTAAATATTTTGAATGAATTTTCGAACATAGTTGACTTAGACATCTTATGATCGTCCTAAAATCTTAATTCCAAACTTATATATTTCTCTAAGAGTTGTTCGCCATTCTTTAGAATTTTAGGTCCTTTTCATCTTGTTCGATTTCACCATTTTTATAACGATAAGTTTTTCCCTCAAACAAGAGGTAGACATCTCTCCTAAGGGTGGTGACAATCATCACGTGTGAATGTTAGCTCTAGTTTCCATTCTCTTTACCCTTTTTCATATGATCATAATTTCATACATGCGACAATAATCACACCATTTTTGCTCCATTAATTGTTGCATGTTTCTATTACGTTTTGGGTTGTTTTAGTTTTCTTTATGCTTTTTTGGATCATTTTTATATTTTTAGAGCATATTTTGGAGGAAATGGCAACATTCACCACAAAACGAGCATCAAAGATATAAACAGTGAAAATGCTTGACTTGAGCACCAAAATCGTTCGGTAGAACATGTTGAACTAAGAGGCCCAAAAGTTCCAAAAGAACCACTCAGACATACTGGTTAATGACTAGGTTAGTAGAATACCCTGAAATCATTCCACTAGATTCGCTTGACCCGAGTATAAATCAGTTCGGTCGAGCGCTTAACCAAACATGGATGTTTTTCACACATGTTGGTTCGCTCGACCCAAGTATACCGAGACTTGGTTAAACGATCTACCAGACTATGTTAAAGCTGCCTCCAATTTTCAGAAAAAGCATGGGATAACTAACTACTAAGCTTGATCAGTGGAAAACTTGGTCGATCGGTGTACTATATTCACTAAATAAATTGAATTTTTATTTGGTTAAGTGATACAAAGCTTTCATATAAAAGGAGGACAACTAAAAACGTAAAAGGCAGATGGAAATAGAATGTAATAGACAAAAATAACTGGGGGATACGAGGAGAAACATTAAAGAGAAATTTTCTGGGATTGTGTGGAAGAGTGAGGAAGCTATCCATATATTCGGAAATCAAACTATTAGTGAAAACAAGTTGAAAGGGAGGTTATGGAAAACTGATCGAAATATCAACTGAGCTCTCTCAAACCCTTTTCTTTTTTACTTGTTCATTATTGTAGTTGTATTCTAAGATTTAATTCATAGGAGTGATTCGAGATTTAGGTTAGAGTTTTGTGTATGTGAAATTATCATAGTTAATTATTGGAATTGTTGTATTTCCTTCCACGTTTAATGGATGTTTTAGTCTTTCAGTTCTTGAATGGATCCATGAATTGATTGTTAAATGATTTAATTCAGATGAAAATGTTAGATTAATCTAGATTTAATGAATTAGATTTTGAGCAATAACACATTAAACATGTAGGTCAATGCACAATGATTGAGATATTGGATAAGAATCTAGACTACGAGAACAAGTAGATTTTTTGATAGAATATTCAATGATTAGATCATTAGATGGAAATGTCAATAATCTATTTGCTAGAATGGGATCTAGAGTGCAAGAGTAAGTAGCTCCACTTAAGATGATTGAATTTCCCGATGTTAACAAAATGATATTTTTTGAAACCTTTAGGGAGTTTATATACGTGAGAAAAATTCTCGAGTTTAGGAGCACCAACTTATTTGGATATAAATAAACAATAATTTAGTTTACTTGTTCATATCAGATACACTCATACTTCTTATTTTTTTATGACCATATTTTTCGTAAAATTGTTAGTTTTGATTCTACTTAGCCTATGTGTTGACCTTTGTGTTACACGTTCTGTATTCAGAATGTCTAAATATTGAAGCTTGATATGATTATATCACACCTAGAAAACTCATCAATAGCATATAGAGCATTTAATATACAAGCTAATCTTACAACAGGAGAACATCTTCAAACGTGGCTAGCCAATCCCTTGTTGAGAATTTGGGATTGATCACGACAAAAGAATACTAAATCATACAAGTTTCAATGGATGAAGGATAATGGTGAAACAAAGGTTCATTGTCAGGTGAAAGTGGGTTTTAGCATTGGAAAATATGAGGATTTGGAGTTAAGCTCTTGTTGGGATGTCCATGGTAGTTTGACACTCGAGAACGACATGACGGGTTCAAAAACATGTACTCTTTTGAATTCAAAAAATGACTTTGACTAGCCCACTCACACTAGAAAAAGTATTTGAAGATCATGTACGATAATTGAAGAATTCTAAGAAACAATGTTCTATGATTGACCATGAGGTAGTTAACAAAAATAAAGAAGTCTTAAGAGAGACCTAGGACCAGACCATTAAGAGTTAACCCGTAAGTAAAATGTTTCTTCTCATGAGAGTGAGCAAATTAAGAAGGCTTGGCTTTCAAACCAGCTGATGCTTGTACTTTTGTAAAAGGAGTAGGTTTGCGCTAACAAGTTGTCTACTGTTGTTATTGATGTCTTGTAGGGTTTAAAGATGTGTTTCAAAAGAAATACCCAACGATTTACCTCCACTGCTTGGGATTGAACACCAAATTCATTTTGTAAGAGGAAGGGGCATTCCAAATTTCACAACATACCGAACTAATCTTGACGAGACTAAGGAGCTCAAGAGGCAAGTCAATGAGCTCATGGAGAAAGGATATGTCCGAAAGAGATGTCATCGTGTGTTGTATCGGTGATATTCATGCCTAAAAAGGATGGCACACGGTGCATGTGTGTTTATTGTAGAGTAATTAACAACATTATGGTAAAGTATCATCACCCTCTACCTCATTTAGATGATATGTTAGACAAAATGCATGGGTCTTCTATGTTTTGTAAGATTGATTTGAAGAGTGGATATCATCAAAATTTCATGAATACATATGATTAATGGAAGATGGCTTTTAAGACAAAACTAAGACTTTATGAATTGTTAATCATGTGTCTTGATTAATAATGTGATATGAACCTAGACAAAAGTTTTCTTATAAGATGGACAGAAACATCCTAGCATTTCGATAGCGGAACCTGGAAGTTGTGATCTAGTGTTGATAAGTCGGTGAACACTCAGAATATTTCCAAGAGTTTGATAGCTTAATGTCAAGAAATAGAAAAGAAAGGACAATGTCTATTGATGAAAATTTTGTTTTAACGTCATACAATGGGACCCTTGTTTATAAAAACCAAACAATAATGAAAAATTAAATAACATAAACTTACTAAATAAAATATGGTTAAATCACTCGGTCAAGCAGTATAACCTCTTGATCAACCACTGCATAAGTATTAACTTTAAAATATAGAAAAGTAAAGTATGTTGGTCTAGAGAAAACTCTTAGGTCGAGCATTTTCGTGCTCCGGCCGAGCATCTTTCTACTTTGGCCGAGCATTTTTTGTTCTTGTAAAGACCTCTTGTAGTCTTTCTTTAGTGTTCCTTGACGTTCTCGTGAGGTTTTTTCCCATTCTTTCATGTCCATTTGAGCAAACACATTCTAAAGCTCATTTTCTTTAACCATCATTGTTGGTCCTCATGCAATTTGTAGTGAATCCAATATTTTGTCTGCATCATTCCCTCCTTTCTTAAATGAATTTGTCCTCAAATCCATCCCTTCAATTGCATTACAACGATCTATGTTCGTTACATAAAAAATCAAATGTACAATGTATTCACCTTGTAAAATGCTTTGAGGGGAGTTAAAGTTCATGCATTTGAGGACTTTAAAAGGTCCATCTCTCTACATAAAGATTTGTATTTCGTGCCGTTATAGGAGCTTTTCTATGTGCACATGTAGCCACACCTCATCTCTCAGAAATCTAGTATTTTTTCTTTATCTAGTGGTTCATTCTTCAAGAAACAATTTTGAGAACCCTGAAATGAACTAAGAACAAAACTGGACACAAGATGAATTAATTTGTTACGAAATATTATCTCTTTGTGCATAAGCACATTCATCGATTGAGGTATAAAGGTCATGCTCTTTCTAATATTCAAAGAAATAAACGTTATTCTCACGGGTGTGCTCTCCAATGCCCTTGTTTAGGTTTCTCTCAAGACCTCACTATTTTTGTTTTGATCTATCTCATGGTCACTCACATTCTCATACCTCTCTTCCTTTATTAGTTGGTCCTACATGTCGTGTAAATCAATGACTTGTCACAATACATGTGAGTCATCCTTTGCTGCCTCATTTTCATCTGAGTTGTGACACGTATGGTCATCCTTTTATACTATGTCGTCGTCTGGTTCTATCACATGTTCATCATTCGGCCCTACCAATATTATCCATTGGTTTGGATAATCTTTGGTGTAGTGACCTCGACTTTGATATTTGAGACATTTAATGTCACAGCTACACATTAGGATTTTGATGGTACCTTGTGCTCTTAGTATAGATGTCTCTTTTTAAGATTCTTATATGCTTCAAATCCCACCAATCATTATGGATTTTGATTCGCCTCTCGAAGATAATGAGCTGGTACAATTCGACGTTTCATAACTTCACGCATTTAATCCACATCACTATTGGTGACTCTCCGTACCACCAATGTGAATGAGTGCACTAAAGCTAGATTTACGTTTGTGTGTTTGGAATACTTATGGAAATTGAAAACCATCTAAGTTTTCCTCTCCTACTTTAAGTATGCTTCCACATCATCGATTCGATCCCTCACGTGTTTGTTGTGCATCATGGGACGGTCATACTCCTTATCTAGAACTTTAGTATACTCATCCTCATCCATTTCTAGGAGGTATGGATTACAATATGTGTTTGGCCTCCTCCGTTTTGGCTCTCCACGTGCTACCGCTTCGGTCCGACTATGTCTTTGGTTGAAATTAGTAAATTCTTGCATCATTCGAAACTCATCCATCATCAATTGCAATTGAGTTTAAAATAGAATTTCTCCTCTACCTAATGATTCTTTGTCTTGATGGTATAAAAAAATATACATCAAAGAAAAAGCTACAAAATAGAATGGTTAGCAAAAGAGAGAAAAAAGATGAATGAAAAAGGAAGATGAACGAATCTCACTAATAAGAACCTAAATCGATGTTTTATTATGAAGGATGTAATCGGATTAAAACCCCCTAATGACTCGATGTTAGAACCTTGCACTTTTCTTCTCTAAGAAAGGACGTCTCAAAACCTAAATACATCTCAAAAATAAAAAAACCCAGACTCAGTGAACGACGCAATTACACTTGTGATATAATGTTGATAAGTTAGTGAACACTGAGAATCTCTCCAAGAATTTGGTAGCAAAATATCTAGAAATAGCAAAGAAAATACACTCTCAATTGAATAAAACTTTGTTAAAAATTTCATACAATGGTCCCCTATTTATAAGGACCAAACAATAATGAAAAACTAGAAAAAGTAAACTAACTTAACAAAAGTCGATAAAGTTGCTCGAACAAGTGGTCAAATTGCTCGATCAATTTCTACGTAAGTCTTAACTCTAAAATCCACAAAATTAAAGTATGTTGTTAAAAAAAAATGGTCGAGCGAGCGTTTTCCTACTCTAGCTGAGAATTTCTTTTATCCACTAAATTCATGTGCCTCTCAACCTCTTCTCATTGTAAGAACCTCGTATAGCAATGCTCAAGTGCTCCTTGACGTCCTCGCGGGGTCATTTTTAATCTTTTCGTGTCAATTTGGTCCTCGTGAGACTTGTAGCAGTTCCATGAGCCTTTCCTCATTATTCCATCCTTCTTTAAAACAGATTTGTCCTCAAATCCAAGCCCTAAACTACATGGAAATAAACCAAATCAAGTAATTAGAAAATTGAGTATAGAATGTACTCACCTAGTAACTCACTTCGAGGGGTGTTAGGGTTGATGGTTTTGTGGACTCGAAAAGGATCATCTCCCTTCAATAAAAGTTGCGATTTGTCCATCTATATGATCTTTTCTATGCACAATTCACCCACACCTAATCTTTTAGCCACACCAACTCTAGTTCATTCTATCAATCCGGTGGTTCATTCTTCAAGGAACCGTCTCGAGGATCCTCAATTCAGTTAGGAACAAAATGTGATACAAGACAAATTAACTTGTTAGGAAACAACACCTCTTTGTATGTAAGCACATTCATTAGTTCAGGTATAAAGATCATGTTCTCTCTAATACTTAAAGGAAGAAATGTTATTCTCATGGGTGAGCACTCACAAGCCATTATCTAGGTTTCTCTCAAGAACTCTCTATTTTTTTCGTGGTCTACCTCATGGTCACTCACATTCTTACACCTCTCATCCCTCAGTAGTTTGTTCTCTGTATCATGTAATTCCAAGGTTTTTCTCATTACAGGAGATATGTCATTTTTTGCCTCATGTTCTTCACAACTTTCATCCGACTTGTGAAGCATATGGTCATCCCCTTGTACCACGTCTTCATCTCGTTCTATCACATGTTTGCCACCCGTCCGTTATCTGCTGGTTTGGACAGTCTTTATCGTGATGACCTTGACCGTGACATTAGGGACAAATAATATCTTGATTATGTGTAGGGATTTGATCGGTACCTTATGCTATTTTTTTAATGTCTCTTTGCATGAGTTCTCTACGCTTTGAATCCCTTGCACCAATCGTTATGAAAATTGATTCGTCTCTCTATGTTAATGAGAGGGTACCAATCGATGCCACATCACTTCATAGATTTCATCACACATTAGTATTGGTTTCTCTACATACCACCGACGTATAACGTCTGAGCTGATTCCACCATGCAAGCGCATAGCCAGTAAACTTTGTGAAATCTAGCTTTACTTTTATGAGTTTGGAATACAAATGGAAATTGACAACCACCTCAATTTTTCTCTCTCACTCTAAGTATGGTTCCACATTGTCGTGTCCCATTAAATTCATGATCTCTAGCTTCAGATTATCGACTTTTCGATGCCTAACTTGATGAACATGTCATAATGCCTGAAATTTTGCATATTCTTTTGTGTCCATATTCACATGTTATAGATTTCTTGCATAAGGCGGTAGTCTCCTCGGTTGTGCTTGATGAACTCCACGATCGATGTATTCCACCTGATCAAGTCATTCATGGATGATAGTGAAATCATCTAGCAATGCCTTATGAAGTTGAGTTTCATTTTTGTATACAACGCCATTTCTCCTCCACCTTGCGATGACTCTTTGTTATGATATCTTGAAGTATATATTAAAAAAATAGCTACAAAATAGAAAAGTTAGCAAAAACATAAAAGATGAATGAATGAGAAGGTGGATGAAGCTCACAATATTTCAAAAAGATGTTTCACTCAGTTTTCTACACACTCTATTGTCTTTTTCTCGGCTTCTTGTATTTTATTTAGTTAAGAACTTAGAACAAAGTCAAAGTTAATTCCCAAAAAATTCAAACTAAATCTTAATGCTACATGTATATACATCTAAGATTTCTTATCTATGATACTTCTATTCCCTATATTAAGGAATTTTTTCTAATTTTTTCTTATCCCTTGCTTATTACTTTTGTTTCAATTTTATCTCATACCATGGGTTCTCCATCGCTCCATTGAATGAAGTTTGTATTCGAATTCAGAAGGAGTAAGGGTCATTATGCTTATTCTTTGGAGGTCCTCTGAAAGCGATTCATTACAGTATATATACCAAGATATAAATTGTGTGGTTTGTCTAATAAGTTTTTAATTGAAGATATTGAGACAAAGAAGGTCATTGGAGAATGATAGCTCAAGAATGAGCTTTAGTTTTTTTTAGAACATTTTAATAGTATTTTCAAGTCCTATGTTTGTTCAGACATCATTAGCAATATAAATTCTCAAATTTGACATGTTAGCTGATGCATGCATACGAGGAAAGCCCTAGAATATTGTTTTTTTATGAATCTAATACAATGCATGATCATTGTTTTGATTTAAATCACTTGGATATTTGGACATTAGCTAGATTAACTAGAGATTCTAGGAAATATTTTGTAACCTTTATAGATAAAAAGTTAAATACACATGGATATACTTGTTAACATAGATAAGTGATGTATTTGATGCATTTAGAAAACTTTATAATTATATTGCAACACAATTCCATGCTAGAATGAAGTGTCTTGTGTCAGACAGAGGAGAGTACATGGGCCATCCACTCCGAATATTCTTAGAGGATCATGACATCGTAAACAAAACCTCATGTCATATCATCGAAAGGCTTCCAATAAAATGCTTAAACGGTGACACTCTTTATGAGGTACTAAATAATACCAAACCTTATTGCAATTATCTTAATGTATTTGTGTGTGTTTGTTATGTTTTTATAGATGAAGCGTTCCAGAAAAAACTAGAGCCCAAAGAATCAAGTGTACCTTCTTTGGTTACTCGTCCACACAAAAAGAGTTCAAATGCTATTATCTCGGGATTCATTTGTTACATGTATCAAAGGAATTAAAATTATATGAAACTCAAAGTTTTTATTTACTATATAAATGGGCTGAACTTGAGAATATGATCCACTCACAAGATGTGTCCAGTTCCTTAAGGTCTATTGTATATCGACTTCAAGTTGACAATGGCGACAAGCATATACCACAATAGTATTCCAACCCCCTCCTTGAGGAAATTGATATACCAACAAATAAAGGGAGTACGAAATAACAAGAAAGAGAAAAAGAACCTCAGAAAGCAAAAAGCGTCGAGCATTATGATCCACCAACAAAAGGACATAGATGTAGAGATCGGTTAAAATCTATTCCTCGTATTCATTACTCTAATTCTGTTGTTACTTATCATATTTAATCTTTTTTCTTATTTGGATAAACTATCTAATGAACATAAAGTCTTTATGAGTCAAATTTATAGCATTCCGGAACCCACTTCAAATAAGGAAGCTTTATCTATCCTAGAACGGAAACAATCCATCGAGAAAGAAATCAAAGCTCTCGAAATAATAAAACCATTGATTTAGTTAAACTCTCTAAAGGAACGAAGGCACTCAGCTGCAAGTAGATCTACAAATTCAGATTTTACTATTAGTTGCTACTAACCTTAAGTGGAATATATGGCAGTTAAATTTCAAGAATGTGTTGCTAAAAGTAAATCTGGAGGAAGAAATCTTAATGAAGCCTCCCCAAGGATACATCCAACCCGAAAACAACATGGTGTGTCGGCTAAAGAAATTAAATTACGGGTTGAAACAGTCTTTTCATGGTATCAAACTTTTTATAATGTTTTACTAGAATATGGTTATCATAGATGTGAAGCTAATCATTCATTGTTTCCAAAAGAATTATGAACCATTGTGGTATTAGTTTACGTAGATGATATTATTATTGCAGGAAATGATGATATAGAAGTTGAAAACACCAAAATCTATATTAAGAATATGTTTGATATCAATTGCTTAGGAGAGATAAATTATTTCTTGGTTAGTGAAGTTGTTTATACTAATCACAAGTTATTTTTCTCTCATGATTTGTTATGTGATACAGGTAAACTAGTAGCTAAACTATTCGAGACACCCATTGATAAAAAGTTTAAAGATCATTGATAAGGGGAATCCGCCAAGAATGTGGAACGATACCATCGAACCATAGATAAGTTAATTTATCTTATGATTACGTGAGCTGACATATGCTTTGTCGTAAAAGGATCACCAAGAAAAGGAATTCAAATGAAGTGTAATAACAATCTCGACGTCATAGGTTATTGTGATGTAGACTGGATTGGGGATGTGGACGTCGAAAGTAACCCACGAGATTTTGCACGTTTGTAGGAGAAACATTGTTACATGGAGGATCATGAAGAAAACTGTTGTGGCATGATGCATGGCATAAGCTTAGTATAAATCCATGACAAACACAACTTTTCAACTAGTTTGAATAAAATCAATTGGTTAAGACCTTTCACCCCATGGTTCTCACTATGGCAATCAAACAACTTTTCATAGTGCAACCAAATTCGTCTTTCAAAACAGACCAAACACACTGAGGTAGATTCTCACTTCCTTAGAGGAAAAAATCCAAGATGGCATAATCATAAAAACATACACTTTAAGCTCTGATCAAATGGTACACATCTTCACTAAAGCAACAAACGATCGCATATGTTCATACTTGCACCAACAAAATGGCCTTGCAGATCTTCATGAAAATAACATGCTTGATTGAGCTCCTCAAACACATGAATTTTGAATGTACTCTTTTTTTAACCAAGATTTTATCCCATAGAGTTTTACTTGGTAAGGTTTTAATGATGCACACCTCATGGTATTAAGACCGTTAGAGCTTGACGGGTAATGTTAAACATTCTACTTCACTTAGAGTGTTTTGATCATTCTCCATACATCTTCCACTCCTCTTGTACAACGTCCACCAGAAAATGAAACATTGACATTCCTTTTTTCTTCACCATGGGTCGTTCACAACTAATGGAAACAAAAGAGTTTTTTTTTCCGAATTAGGCATTTTATATGTTTTAGTATTTGCTTCTTTTAATTTGTTAAATTTTTTAGTATTTAAACTTACCTTTTGTGATATATTGTAAAAAGGAAATATCCTACCAATATATATATTTAATGACAAAAATAATAAAATAATACCGAGTTTTAATCATGTTAATAATTCTATTATTCTCTCTTGCATTTTCTTCTTAATTCTCACCTATTCTTTTGTTACTCTTTTCCAATCTTCCTCTTGCCATCATTTTTTAATTAAAAATTAAGACAAACGTAAGAGGGAACACAAAACACGAACAAAAAATAATAATGTAAAATGCAAGAAACTAATGACAAAAAAAACTCTGACATGCATAAGACAATAGAAAATAGTATAGATAACACGTATTAGAGAAGGAAACTCTGGTACCAAATGATATGAACATGGATTTGAAATTTCTCTAATTAGAACGAAAGATGTATTTTCCAAAACTCATTAATAACCCTAGAAAAAAATCTAAGGTTTGTCTAATCACTATAACACTTTAAACCTCTCACCAAAGCTACTAAAAAAACTTTAGAAACAAGTGAATACGCCATAATCACTGGTGGTTTGAGTGATTGATTAGCAAAAATACTTAAGAACTAAAATCTTAAGAGTTCAGATGCAATGATAAGAAGAACATTCATTAATAAAATTTTGATGCTGCAAATTAGCTCTAAACGATCATAAATAAGTGTTTACAAATTTTTAATAATTAAATAAAAAAATTAAAATAAACCAAACCGAAATAAATCTAAAATCTCAGTTAACTAACTAAAACATAAATAAAACTAAGAGACTCGTTCTGAGATTATTAATAAGCCTTAAAACATGCTCCAATCTAAACACGCGCTAATCAAGGCTTAACATCATGGGCTCTTCTATTTGGGCTACAACACTACTTCGATATAGGTTTCCAATCTTGATTAGAATTTTCTCTATTCTTCTTTATCACAAGGAACTCAATGTTTAGTGTATATGGATGATCTTCTTATAGATGTAATGATTTCTATGCTAGGGTTGCTTTTAAAAAGATTTTTATGATTGTTTTCATATGATCTCAGATATTTTCTCGTCAACGAAGTAGCTTAGAATCCTAATTGAATTTTTCTTCCCAATGAAAATATGTATTGTTACATGTTCACCTTGTTGCATTCCTTAATGAACAAAACCACAAACTTTTGACTTCTATTAGCTTGCGCTTCAGAATTCTACAGCAATATTGATGTTTGGTGGACGATTGATTTATCTCACCATTGCGTGTCATGACCTATCTTATGTGGTTCATGTTCAGTCTCAATTCATGCGTCAACCAAAGATGAATCTTTGGCAAGCTGCTCTCCCTGTTGTGCGGTTTCTTAAGGCCTCCTTTGGACATGGTATTTTGCTTCGCTCGGATAATGACGTGCGATTTTTCGGTTATTGTGATTACGATTGGACAACATGTATGAGATTCGTCAATCACTAAGTTGACATATTGTGCTTTAGTTTACATCTCCTATTGCATGGACCACAAATAAAGAAGCTATCGTTTTATGATTATCAGTGAAGTGGAATATCGGTATGTGGCAATGTTATGGCCTCTGAGTTAAAATTGTTGAAATCTTAATTGTAGTTCCTTGGTGTATCACATAACACCCTTATGGATATATTTTGTGACAAGCAAGCTACCATACATATATTCACAAATATAGTTTTCCATGAGTGTACACAATATATTGAGATTGATGTCATTTTGTTCGTGATGAACTTGTCTATGAAGCGATTTTCACCTCATATCCAAGAATCAACACAGTTATATTTTCATGAAGCCTTTAGGACAACAAGTTTTTTTTGTATTTACATTTCAAGGTTGACATTTATCATCTTAATGTTATACCTTGAAAGAGCATATTAGTAATATTTGCAATTCACTGTATATACGTTTAGTCATTTCTTTGAAAGCTTCCAAATTCAAAATTTGGAAATTTCTCTATTTTCTGTATTGATCTATGTAAACCTAAGAGGAATTTACAACTTTACAAATGTATAGTTTACAAAATACAAATATTTCAAATGGGACAATTTCAAAAATACCCTTCAAACGCTATTTTGACTTCAAGCCTATCCTCCCTTAAAAAAGTTTCAACTTCAAATCTACCCTTAAAATATCGATAAACCGATATTATCATTGTCTTTTAATTAGTCGACTATTTTTCTCTCTCCTCCAGAACACCTTAATTTCTCTCTCCTATGGTGCGGAAATTACTGTTCTCCCACACCATAATAGATTCGATGAGAGTGGCTTGAAATCGACATCAGATTCGGTGCCAATAGGTTGGAATCATTTGTTGTCAACAAAGAAGCTTGCAATTAAGCACGTTCCGCAAAAAACAACCAGGTATGTATAGTGAGTTTTTGTGTTTCTCTTTTGTTTTTCTTGTTTCTTTTGGAGTACTATGTAAAGATTCGATTCTCCCTTTTTGAACATGAGTCTTTTATTGATGTAGTCGTACGGATGCACTGTTTCAATATAAGATTCGTTTATTAAAGCCGAGTCTAAGCGAGTCATATTTATTGAAATGTCAAATGAACGCAATGAGTGACATTCTCATCGAGCCGCACAGTTGCACTGGGTCACAGAGTCGCACGGTCGCACTAGGTCACAGAGTCTCATCAAGGGGTCAAAAGGATAAAAGGTCAAAGGGTCGCATGGGTCCAAGGGTCGCAGGGGTACAAGGGTCGCAGAGGTACAAGTGTCGCAGAGGCACAAGGGTCGCAGAGGTACAAGGGTCGCAAAGGGGTACAAGGATCTTAGAGGGGTCAAAGAGTCGCAAGGGTACAAGGGTCGCAGAGGTACAAGGGTCATAAAGGGGTCAAAGGGTTGCAGGGGTACAAGGGTCGCAAATGTTCAAGGGTTGCAAAGGGGTCAAAGGTTCGCAGAGGTACAAGGGTCGCAAAGGAGTCCAAGGGTCGCACGGTCGCACTGGGTCATAGAGTCTCATCGAGTCGCATGGTCGTAGTGGATCACATAATTTACCCTTTTTTATGTTTTTGTTACAAGTGTAATGGATCCGGTGGATGAGAAAATAACACTGATTTATTTTTTGTATGATGGTAAATGGGAAAAAACCTAAATGGAGAATCTGAATGGGTTGGTAGAGTTCAAGAAAACCAGAGAGCATTTTTCTTTTGTCCTCCGGTTAGTCTGACATACCGATATCTAATTGATGAGTTATGCGCAGAGATGATGGTGGAAAATATTACAATGAAGTTGAAGTTAAACTTTTTGCCCAATATTTGTGAAAAAAGGAAGTCGATATATATAATGAATGACATGCATCTTATTTGTTATCTTTTTGATTGCATAAGAGGAGTTCGATCATTGTTCTATGTGGAGATAGAATCGGCAAGTGTGAAGTGTGAAATCGAAATTTACAGGGAAGTAAAGCCTTTAATTTCTGCTTTTGGAAGCATTGCTAAAGAAAGTGAGGATGGAGGTGTTGTAGATTATGATGACTATGTTATTGTAGGTACAAATAACAAAAGTAGAGTTGGAAGTAATCCGAAGGAAACGATAAATATTTTGGATTCGTATAATCTTGATATTGAACATACAAGCAGGTAAAGAGAAGATGGTGGGTGTGACATGAATGTGGTAGTTTACAAGAAGGTAGACAACCAAAATAATATCTTCAAGTTCGAAGATGGATTGCATCTTAAAATTGGGCAAGAGTTTGATAGAAAGAAGGATGTACATGCATTTGTAAGGAAGGGTTCAATTGAAGCTTGTTTTAGATATACAACATTGAGATCTGATTCGAAGCTGTGGGAAGTACGATGCAAGTTTGCCGGAAGTGATTGTAAATGAAAATTACGCGTGGCAGTAATCCCGAATTCCTAATGGTTTAGTGTGAGAACACACCATCCCATTCATAACTGTTCACCTGTATCTAAATGGACCGAAGCTACAAAAGGTACATCGCAATTGGTTAAGGATTATTTGAATGAGGAATATGCCGGGAAATATGAAACACCTCCAGCAAAAAGAATTGATGGCTCGTGTAAAACCAAAATACAGTGCCAATGTATCGTATTTGATGGGATTAAAAGGAAAATGCATTGTTCAAAATGAAATTTATGATGATAACTTTGAACATTATAGGAGGCTTCCAGGGTGGTTGCATATGTTTACAGAAAGAAATCCTGGATCTGCGCAAATCCTCAGCTCGATAAAGATGGGAAAAGCTTCAAATACCTTTTTATGGCTGTCGAAGCGGCTATAAGAGGATGGAATACATGCATAAAGTGGTTGCTGTGAATGCAATATTTCTGACAGGAGTGTACAAGGGCGCATTGATTGTGGCGATCGTGCAAGATGATGAACATCACCAATATCATATTTTATGGGGAATAGTCGACAGAGAGAAGGATGAATCATGGACGTGGTTTATGTCTAGGTTAAAAGATGTGATACCGGATGGACGTGATGCCGTTGTGATATCTTATCACCATAAAAGTTTGATCAAAGCAGTCCAACAAGTGTATAAACAACTTGATCATGGTTTTTGTGTGCATCATATATCGCAAAATATAAAGAGGTACGTCAATAAAGGGCATGGTAAAAAGACTTCAAAGGGTGATACTGTGGTGAAAATATTCTTCAAATGTATAGTAGCATACACAGTAAACGAATTTGAGGTGATATTGAATGATTTGAAGGCCAGGTACAAAAATGACTTTTGTGACTTTTGTGACTGTTGTGACCTCTGCAACCCTTGTAGACCTCTACGACCCTTGTACTCCTTTGCGACCCTTGCACCTCTGCGACCTTTGTACCCCTCTGCGACCCTTGTAACTCTGCTACCCTTGTACTTCTGCAACCCTTATACCGTTGTGACCTTTGTACCTCTACGACCCTTGTGCCTCTGTGACCCTTGTACCTCTGCGACCCTTGGACCTTTACGACCCTTATACCCCTCTGCGACCCTTGTACCCCTCTGTGACCCTTGTACCTCTGCGACCCTTGTACCTCTGCGAAACATTGACCACTGCGACCCTTGTACCCCTTTGGGACCCTTGTACCTCTACGGTCCTTGTACCCCTGCGACCCTTTGACTCCTTGTGACCCTTGTACCTTTGGACCCTTGTACCCCTTTGCGACCCTTGTGCCTCTGCGACCCTTGTACCTCTGCAACCCTCGTACCCCTATGACCCTCGTACCCTTGCGACCCTTGTACCCCTGCGACTCTTGTCCCCTACGACCCTTTCACCCCCTACGACCCTTGTATCTCTGCGACCCTTGTACCTTTGCCACCCTTGTGACTGTTGTGACCTTTGTGGCCATTTTTTAGCTTTGTGACCTTTGCGCAGGTATCTTAATGTTGCAAAGTATTTGGAGAAAGAGGAACTTAATCCCGTTAAGTAGGTAAGATGCAAATTTAAGGGGGAAAGGTACAACTTCTTAACCACTAATGGCGAGGAGTCAATAAATTCAACGTTGAAGAAGTCAAAAAAATTTCGTTTCTAGGGCTTTTAGATATTTGTTTGGGAAAGAGAGTGGAATGGTTCAATAGGTATAGGTTGGAAGCAGCTACCACTGATGATTCTCAAAAGTAACACCTTACGTTGAGAAAGCGGTAAATGAACGGTTTGGACAAGCATCCAAGTATGATGTTATTGAATTGAACAGTCTGCATGATAAGTATGAGTTGAGAAATGAGATGGGTAGAAGATTTGTAGTGAGTCTTCAAAAAAGAACGTGCGATTGCATAATCTTTGATGTGGATAAGTATCTATGCAGTCATGCAACTGCGGCAACACATAAGGTTGGTAAGGTCACAAGATACCAGAACTATGTTCAACATACTAACTTCGGAAGACATGGCGTTTGGCTTATCGAGAAACCGTATATCCGGTTCCTGATTGTAGTGATTGGGACATTCCTCCTTAATATTCTGAAGTTACGATTCTACCTCATATTCTGGCAGAGAAAAGGCAAAGTTGGAGGCCTAAAGAGAATCGTTATCCTGAACCCGGTGAGTCTCGGAGAAATACCCTATCTTCATCGAGAAAACTCTATCTTCGTCAAGAAAAACCCCATCTTGATATGATCATGGAGAACATCGAGGATCTCGAGCATGAAGAAGACGCCTCAATATTACAAGAAGGTCGCGTGACCTGAGCTAAGGCAAGAAAGTAGAACGCGACCCGTGTCGTGGTGAGAGAAGAGGAAGCGACCCGTGCTGAGGAGGATGCAACCCGTGTTGAATCGAAGGAGAAGGACGCGGCCTATCCAAAAGAGAGAAAGGGGGATGCGACCCATCCCAAGGAGAGAAAGAAGGACGTTGGTCCCGTGACCCGTGCTAGGGCTAGAGAGGAGGATGCCTTAACCATACCAGCAGGTCCCGTGACCCGAGCTAAAGCTAGGACGCTCAAGGAAGCTATCGCCGGAAGTCTCACAGCCGTGCAAGTTCAAGACGAGTGCTCGAGTCCACGAGGAAGTTCCAACATCCGAGTCATACTACAAGCCAAAGAACATCTCGCAACGATCAACAATTAGGGTAACTGTCTCGTGTGTGCTATTTTCCAACCATTGGTTTTGTCCACAGGGTTTCCCAACGACGGGTTTTTAATGAGGCCACGACTCACTTTCGTTTCCCTAATTGTTTACCCGAGACTTCATACATCGATCGTATCGAAGTATTTTATCTTACATTTATTTTTATTTCAAATTTTAAATTTTTGTTCATTTAAACTACAAGCCTTGCATGGCCTGCATGCATTTATGGTGGCATTGAAGTCTTGCATGACTTCTTTCTTCATATGGCCGTCCACCCCCTTGTACACACAAAAACCTTGATTTTGAATTTGAATTTCGAATTGCTCTTTGAGAATTCTTCCATTGTTGGTGTGTCATATCCAACAAGTGTTGGTGCGTAATATCCAACAATCGTTCGTTCTTCGTAGGTGTGTCATATCTTCGAAGACGAACTCAGTAAATTGAGAGCCTTCTGCAACTCTCGTGTGACCTATCATTCAACACGCCTTATGTAAGGAGTCTTCTGACTCGGCTGCAGCAAGGGTTACCCATCCTACCAATCGAGAGCCTTCCGCAACTCTCGTGTGGCCTATCTATCCACACGCCTTGTGTAAGGAGTCTTTCGGCTCGATTGCAACAAGGATTATCCATCTTAACTTCGTTCTAGAGTGTCGTTCTAGCGAGGATCACGTCACATCTTCAAATGCCAACATCACTAACAGTGTTTGGAACGTGACAATCGAGACAACGCCAACGTCAAAAAAAAAGAAAGGTTTGTTACTGTGTAATATTATATTATTTTAATTATTTTGATTAAACGTTTTGTGACTTTCATCATTATAATTCGATAAATTCTTCATTATAATTTGACCCATGTGGCCGTTGCGGACATTGCGACCGTTGCGACCCTTGCGACCGTTTCGACCTTTTTGACCCATGCGACCCTTGCTGCCATTGCGACCCATGTTGCCATTGCGACCCTTGCGACTAGCACTACAAGAAAATTAAGATTTAGGGACTACAAAATCCATCGCTCATCCGTCCCTAAACGTGTTTAGGGACGGATTAGGGACGACCAAGAGGCGTCCGCAAACGAGCGTTGCAAAATGATATCCGTCCCCAATTCGTCCACAAATAAGGACAAAAATTTCAGTCCGCAAACCGTCAGTAATTGCAGACCACCAAGCCGTTCGCAAATCGACGGAAAAATTCGGAGATTTTTTTTGTATAAAATTACGGACAGGCTGGTGTCCGCAAATGTAGACGGGACCATCCGTCCGTAATTTTTAAAAATAAAAAAAATAAAATTGAAATTTAATTTAATTAAATTAAATTTTAAATGTTTTTATAAATAACAAGGAACTAATATGTGAGCAACATTTGAAATTCGGAATCATCGTTATCGGAACTCAGGACGTCCACCGGAACTCGGGACGGGCGGTGATACTCGTAACGACGGTGGAACTCGGGACGACCACCGTAACTCGGGACGGGTGGCGGAACTCGGGACGAGCGGTGGATGGAGAGAAAGATTGAATGAAATGAACAATGGGGTGGGTGGGATGAAACTTATAGATTTTTTCCGAACGGTGGAGAAAAACCGTCCACAATTACGGACGGAAAGAAAACGGGTGTCCGCAGTTACGGACGGAAAGGAAACGTTTGTCCGTAATTATGAATGGAAAGAAAACGGCAGTCCACAATTGCTGACAGAAAGAAAATGGTCCGTGGCCGTCCATAAATTTTGCAGACAGACAGCTAAGCCGTCCGAAAATTTGCGGACCGCTCGGTTGTCTGCAATTATGGACCGCTTGGTCATCTGTAAATGTGCAGACCATCCGTCCCGGCTTTTTCCATCCATGACCCGATACCGTCCGTGCATCCCGAACCTTCTCCATCCGTGACCCAAGCCTCGGGACAGACAGATGGTGTCGGGTCACGGATAGAGAAGGCTCGGGATGGAGAGATGATATGCATGATTTGTGAATATATGATATGCATGATTTGAAAATCTATGATATGCGTGAAGAATCAGGAAAGTAAAGAACGTGGAATATCTTTGATATTCAAGATCTATGATATGCATGATTTGTGAAAGTAAGAAACGTGGAAAATCACAGAAAATCGAATCGGGAAAGTAAGAAACTTTTAAAATCACATAAAATCGATGTGATTGATTTCCAATGACATTTTTGCTGACGGGGCGGTATCTATCGATTCTCGGTTAATCGGAATACAATGCAAATATCTATCATCGTAAATAATGGGATCTAACAGCAATAGTCGAACATCATTAAGAATAACCGATATCAATGTTGCATGAAGACTGATATGTGTAAATTGATATGAGATATCAATTTAACACATAGCTACATGTTAGAGAACAATGTACTGGATCAATCCGCCATGAGATTGCTGCATGGATTGTTATATGAGTATCATAGCAATTCTCATAATGATTATAGTATATGTAATTCTATGACTTGAGTTTGCCAGAGATCTTAACATAAGTAATTGCATGCTTTGACACTATCAAACGTCATGATTCATGTTCAATCTAGACATCAAGGACAGAAGGGATTATGTACATAAATCACGAGATTGATAATGTCGAGTCATAAACTTTCTCACTGTATATCTCATTCATAAACATATAGACGTTTTGAGTCTTTCACCTTGCAATCAAGCGTTCTTTAGTAAAATAGATACGGAAATCGAGCCAAGGACATACAAAGAAGTGCAAGGAAGCTATGAATGTCGATAAGTCGTCTCGAGGCCATCCCCAAGAGGATATGTAGACGTTCCGGATTAGGGACTGCGACCCAGGGACGTCCGTAAATTGCGGACGACACTCAATCCCCATCCCTAATCCGAGACGCCCTCGGTGTCCGTTTCCAATCCGTCCGCAATTGCGGACCGCTTAGGGACTGCTTTTCGTCCGTAAATTTAGAGACGGATTAGGGACCGATATTTTTTCTCGTCCCTATTCCGTCCGCAAATTTAAGGACGGACTGGTCAGTCCGCAAAATGTTGCAATCTTCAAATTTCTAGTAGTGTAGTCTTTTTGATGTTAGACTAATGGCTTTTCCAATGCAAGCTATATTAACCGTGAAAGTCTTTTTCATGGACTATCGTGCCAATGCCTACTGATATCAGACTACTGGATTTTCCAGTGCAAGCTATACTTTTATTTTACTAATGCTACACTTAAGACCATCGTGACACGTCTCTATTACCCTATATTAAAAGGTTCATCAAATTCTCTAAGTCTCACCATAACACCCATTTGAGATGAGAATGATACGGGAGAATCCCATCTCTTTTCTCTCTTCATCTAAGTCTCTAACCCTAAATTATTTGAAAAATATTTGTTACCTTTGTGACCTTTTTGACCTTTGTCACGGAGGTCATATGATGTATGCATGGCATCGTATTGTCTTACTCAAGGTCTTGGTAATCGTCGGACTCGAACTCGGTCTCTATGCAAATACACACAAGTACTTACAACATGGATGGAGGACAATGTGCGGTAATCGGCAGACTCAGACATCGTGCTGTATCCATGGTACTTATGGTCACAATTGGAAGTCAACTTAGAGAAGGCGTTGAGTCACACACGACTCTGTTTACGGGGGAAGGCTGCGATGTGTCTCCAAACTCGACAAATTTGACCTTTGTGACCTTTGAGACCTAATGTATCCTTTTTTTTCCTTTTTTTCAACTTTTTTCTTTCCTTTTTTGTAACCTTCGTGACCTTTGAGACCTTATGTGATCTTTGTCAATCATTATAAATAAATCCATATTTAAACGTTGAAAATGTGTGAAATCCATATTTAAATGTTCAATCGTAATTACGTGAAATCCATAATGCGACTCTCAATTGGATTAAATTAGAATCAAGTTTAAACGGGAATGCATCTGACTCATGCGATCCAATATGACCCCTTATGCGACCCTCAATTGGATTAAATTAGAATCAAGTTAATGGGAACCCATCCGACTCATGTGACCCAATATGACCCCTTGTGTGACCCTCAATTGGATTAAATTAGAATCAAGTTTCAACGGAAATCCATCCGACTCATACGACCCAATATGACCCCTTGTGCGACTCAACCTATCCATGCGACCTCATACGACCACATATGACCAATGTGCGACCCATGCGACTCATGCAACTTGTCGTTTTGCTATCAGAATCCTGTCTTTCAACCCATGTAGCCCTTTTGACCCATGTGACTTGTCGTTTTGCTGTCAGACTCCTGTCTTCCAACCCATGTGACCCTTCCGACCCATGTGACTTGTCGTTTTGCTATCAGACTCCTGTCTTCCGACCCAAGTGACCCTTCCGACCCATGTGACCCTTCCAACCCATGTGACCCTTCCAACCCATGTGACCCTTTTGACCCATGTATATAAGTTAACTTCTACGTCGCTTCTCTTAGTATGCGTATCTAAACCCTAATTTCTATCAAAAATATTTTTGACCTATGTGACCAGCGTGACGCAGGTGACATGGTCGACGTAAGGCATCATGCTATCTTTGTGTTACTCAAGGTCTTGGTAATTGGCAGACTCGGTCTCTATACTATCACTAACGAGTTGCAGGGGTGGCTTAGGTGACGGTGTTAGGTCACTCTTGAAATGTGACTGAAAGACGAATTACATGGCAGGAGATAACTCTAGACTGCAATACCAAACAAGAAAAAAGCAGAAACTCGAAATGTGTTGTTTTAATTGGTTTTTGACATTTTATCATTATAAACCTGTAAATTCGTCGAGTTTGCATCTGTTGATCCATATATGTGACCATGCGACCCATGCGACCCATGCCATTATCAATATGCCATTATCAATATATTTGAGTTGTATATATCTAATTTAGAATCAATATAGACAATAATATAAATAATATCGACATTAGAACAAAATGTTAAGCATAGACATTGGCTATACACATCCGACGAATTCTTAAAACACTACATCACTTTAGAAACACTAGCATTGGTTATACACAACTTGGGACACATGGGTCATATTCTGTTTTAACCATTATTGACGTTGGAAATGTATTGTTTTGATTGGTTTTTGTCATTTTATCATTATAAACCCGTAAATTTGTCGAGTTTGCATCTATTGACCATATATGTGACCAAGCAATCCATGCGACCCATGCGACCCTCAATTAGCATTAATTAGTTTGACGTTCTAAACATATTGTTTTGATTGGTTTTTGTCATTTTATAATTATAAACTCGTATTCGATACGCATCTATTGATCCATATATGCGACCCATGTAGCCCTCAATTGGCATTAAATACTTTGATGTTGTAAATGTATTTTTGATTGGTTTTTTACATTTTATCATTATAAACCCGTAAATTCATCGAGTTTGCATCTATTGATCCATATATGCGACCAAGTGACCCACGCGACCCACGCCATTATCAATATATTTTAGTTATATATGTCTAATTTAGAATCAATATAGATAATAATATAAATAATATCGACAATTGAATAAAATGTTAAATGTATTTTTTGAAATTTTCTCAAACTCATCCAATGAGTTCTTAAAACACTACTATCACTTTAGAAACAAAAGCATTGGTTATACACAACTTGGGACACATGGGTCATAATCTGTTT
The DNA here is from genome assembly GCA_036759665.1 of Gynandropsis gynandra. Classification (NCBI taxonomy): domain Eukaryota; kingdom Viridiplantae; phylum Streptophyta; class Magnoliopsida; order Brassicales; family Cleomaceae; genus Gynandropsis; species Gynandropsis gynandra. The sequence goes on along the minus strand of CM071861.1, from coordinate 3,532,720 downwards.
TAACCATTAATTGACGTTGGAAATATATTGTTTTGATTGGTTTTGTCATTTTATCATTATAAACTCGTAAATTCATCGAGTTCGCATCTATTGATCCATATATGCGACCAAGCGACCCATGTGACCTTCAATTGGCATTAATTAGTTTGATGTTGTAAACGTATTGTTTTGATTAGTTTTTGTGATTTTATAATTATAAACCCGTATTCGATACGCATCTATTGATCCATATATGCGACCTATGCGGCCCTCAATTGGCATTAATTAGTTTGACGTTGTAAATGTATTGTTTTAATTAGTTTTTCACATTATATCATTATAAACCCGTAAATTCGTCGAATTCGCATCTAATGATCCATATATGCGACCAAGTGACCCATGCAACCCATGCCATTATCAATATATTTGAGTTGTATATGTCTAATTTAGAATCAATATAGATAATAATATAAATAATATCGAAATTTGAACAAAATATTAAATGTATTTTTGGAAATTTTCTCAAACTCATCCGATGAGTTCTTAAAACAGTACTATCACTTTAGAAACACAAGCATTGTTATACACAACTTGGGACACATGGGTCATAATCTGTTTTAACCATTGATTGACATTGGAAATGTATTGTTTTGATTCGTTTTGTCATTTTATCATTATAAACTTTTAAATTCATCGAGTTCGCATATATTCATCCATATATGCGACCAAGCGACCCATGCGACCTTCAATTGGCATTAATTAGTTTGACGTTGTAAACGTATTGTTTTGATTGCTTTTTTTCATTTTATCATTATAAGCCCATAAATTCGTCAAGTTTGCATCTATTGATTCATATATACAAACAAGCTATCCATGCGACCCATGCGACCCTCAATTGGCATTAATTAGTTTGACGCTGTAAACATATTGTTTTGATTGGTTTTTGACATTTTATCATTATAAACCCGTAAATTCGTCGAGTTCGCATTTATTGATCAATATATACGACCAAGCGACCAATGTGGTGTTGTAAATGTATCATTTTCACCAAAATTCCCTCCGAACTTTTCAACAAAATTCGAGAAAAATAACCGTATAGTCATCTCTTTTCGAATTCCATCTGACGTCGATTTGATGTCGGGATCATGTCTTTTCGAATTCCAATTGTTTCCTTTTTTCAATTAACGACACACACTCTCTCTAACTCTCATCATCTTCCACCCATCTTTTTTCGAATAACGACACACACTCTCTCTCTCACTCTCATCATCCATCCATTTTTTCCGAAAATGCCACATTTCTCTTATTTCTTCCAAGAGATTCTTTCACGGTATCTAGAGAACTACCTTGTAATCTTCTTTAAAACACTCTCTGTTGGTATGTTACATGTAGAGAATGTACAGATTTGACTTTGTCTTTCGTTTTTTGTTACATGACATTTTGAAGATCTTCTTCGATGAGTATATTTACGGGAAAAAGAGGGACAACAATACGATAACGCTTAAATCGAATGCGTCTAACAGAACATGGGAAGTCAAGTTGGATGGCTCAAGATTCACTGATTGATAGAAAGATTTCTCCAACGACCAAAACATTCGTATTGGGGATTGCGTACTTTTCCGTTCAAAGGATTTTCACGGTACTAGTCACGCATTCAAATCTGGCCATAGATGCATTGGTAAGTGACCTCAAACCGATTCATCATATATAATTGGTATTTATTTGACTTTTATTCATTTAAGTGATGTAACTTGGGTGATGTCGCAGACACTTCCAATAGGGTTTACGAGGGAGAACGGGCTTTGCCATAGACGATATAAAATAGTGATGTTACTCGATTGCGGAAGGTCGTGATCAGCAGCTTTTAGCCTCGTGAGTCGTGGTGACACTTGTATCAGAGGGGGTTGGAGAAAGTTTTATCAAGAAAATGGACTAAACATGGGTTGTTCCTTCATAGTAGAACTGTTCTCCAATGTAGCAGAACCTGTGCTTCGGTTTGTCAACAACATAGTTTGATTTGAGTTGTATTTTGATTTCTTTGAACCTCCTTTTAACTTGAACTTCATTTGATCTTGAAATTTATTTTGTATTTGGTTGGTTTTTACTATTATTCAATTGTTAGTATTATTGTTAGAATTGTTGTTTTTTGTGGAATTAGTATTATTTTAACAAGGGTCGCAGAGAGACAAGGGTCACACAGGTCCAAGGGTTGTGAGGGACAAAGGTCGCACAGGTCCAAGAGCCGCGAGAGACAAGGGTCCTAGGGGTACGAGGGTCGTAGAGATTTGAGCCAATTATTTGTCAATAACTTTATAAATTATTATTTTAAAAATGTATTCATATTATTTTGTAAACAATTGTATTTGTAAATAATAAATTATTGTTATGATTTTTGGAATTTGTTTCGTATCACAACAAGCAAAACCGGTCGCATATGTATAAGGGTCATAGAGATTTCAGTCATATTTATTTGTAAATAACTTGATAAATTGTTATTTTTAAAGTTTGATTCATATTATTTGTAAATAATTGTATTTTTAAATAATAGATTATTTTTATTATTTTTAAAAATTTTTTCGTATTACAACAAACAAAACCGATCGCAAAGGTACAAGGGTTGCGACCCTTTGACACCTTTGCGACCCTTGTACCCTTGCGACCCTTGTACCCTTGCGACCTTTGTGCCCCTCTGCGCCTTGTACCCCTGTGACCCTTGTACCCATTTGTAACCCTTGTACCCCTCTGCGACCCTGGTATCCCTGCGACCCTTGTACCCCTGCGGTCATGTCTTTTCGAATTCAATCTGACGGAGATTCGATGTCAGGATCATGTCTTTTCGAATTCCAGTTGTTTTCTTTTTTAAAATAATGTCACATACTCTCTCTAACAGTCATTATCTTCCACCCATCTTTTTTTGAATAACGACACACTCTCTCACTAACTCTCATCATCTTCCATCCATTTTTTTCCAAAAATGCCACATTTCCCTCATTTCTTCCAAGAGATTCTTTCGTGGTATCTGGACAACTACCTTGTAATCTTCTTTAAACAATCTCTGTTGGTATATTACATGTAGAGAATGTACAAATTTGACTTTGTTTTTCGTTTTTTGTTACAGGACATTGTGAAAATATTCTTCGATGAGTATATTTACTAGAAAACGAGGGACAACAACACGACAACGCTTATACCGAACGTGTCTAACAGAATATAGGAAGTCAAGTTGGATAGCTCCAGATTCACTAATTGATGGAAAGATTTCCCTAACAACCAAAACAATCATATTGGGGATTGCATACTTTTCCGTCACGAAGGTGATATGATCTTTAACGTCACCATGGCCACTCTTGCTCACAGAATTTTCACGGTACTAGTCGCGCGTTCAAATTTGACCGTAGATGCATTACTAAGTGACCTCAAACCGATTCGTCATATATAATTTGGTTATTTGTTTGACTTTTATTCATTTATAGTGGTGTAACTTGGGTGATGTCACAGACACTTCCAATAGGGTTTGCGAAGGAGAACGGTCTTTGTCGTAGATGATGTAAGATACTAATGTTCCTCGATTGTGGAAGGTCGTGGTCAGCAGCTTTAAGTGGTGCTTGCATCAGGGGGGGTTGGAGAAAGTTTTGTCAAGAAAATTGACTAAACGTCGGTTGTTCTCACAGTAGAATTGTTCTCCAACGGAGCATAACCTGTGCTTCGGTTTGTCAACAACATATTTTGATTTGAGTTGTATTTTGATTTCTTTGAACCTTCTTTTAACATGAACTTCATTTGATCTTGAACCTCATTTTGTATTTGGTTGGTTTTTACTATTATTCAATTGTTAGTATTATTGTAAGTATCGTTGTTTTTGTGGATTTACTATTATTTTAACAGGGGTTGCAAAGGGACAAGGTCGAAGGGGGACAAGGGTCGAAGGGGGACAAGGGTCACAGGGTCCAAGGGTCATGAGGGAAAAGGGTCGCACGGGTCCAAGGGTCGCGAGGGACAAGGGTCATAGGGGTACAAGGGTCGCATATGGACAAGGGTCGCATATGGACAAGGGTCGCAGAGATTTGAGTCAATTATTTATAAATAACTTGATAAATTATTATTTTTAAAATTTTATTTATATTATTTTTTTAAAAAATTGTATTTGTAACTAATAAATTATTGTTATTATTTTTAGAATTTGTTTCGTATCACATCAAGCAAAACCGGTCACAGATGTACAAGGGTCATAGAGATTTGAGTCATATTTATTTGTAAATAATTTGATAAATTATTATTTTAAAATTTTATTCATATTATTTTTAAATAATTGTATTTGTAAATAATTTTTTATTATTTTTAAAATTTTTTTCGTATCACAACAAACAAAACCGGTCGCAGAGATACAAGGGTCACGACCCTTTGACACCTCTGCGACCCTTGTACCTTTGTGACCTTTGTACCCCTCTGCGACCCTTGTACCCCTACGACCCTTGTACCCCTGCGACCCTTGTACCCCTATGAACCTTTGTACCCCTATAACCCTTGTACCCCTCTAACCCTTGTACCCCTCTAGACCCTTGTATCCCTACTGCCCCTGGTAACCCTACGGTCATGTCTTTTCGAATCCATCTGACGTCGATTCGATGTCAGGATCATGTCTTTTCAAATTCCAGCCGTTTCCTTTTTTCAAATAACGACACATACTCTCTCTAACTCTCATCATCTTCCACCCATATTTTTTCGAATAACGACACATTCTCTCTCCAACTTTCATTATCTTCCATCCATTTTTTCTGAAAATGTCACATTTTCCTCATTTTTCTTCCAAGAGATTCTTTCGTAGTATCTGGAGAACTACCTCGTAATCTCCTTCATCTCTCTCTTTCGGTATATTAATGTAGATAATGTATAGATTTGAATTTTTTTCGATTTTTGTTACAGGACATGCCGAAGAAATTTTTCAATGAGTATATTTACGGGGAAATGAGGGACAACAACACAATAACACATAAATCGGATGTGTCTAACAAAACATGGGAGTCAAGTTGGATGGCTCAAGATTCACTGATGGATGGAAAGATTTCTCCAAGGACGATGATTTTTCGTACTCGGGGTTTCGTAGTTTTTCGTCACGAAGGTGATATGGTTTTTAACGTCACCGGTTTGGGAGATGATATGTGTAATCTATAATATGCATCATATATGTCATCATCATTCGCAGAAGCAGGGTCATCTTCTTCTGTTCAGAGGATTTTCATGGTACCAGTCACGCGTTCAAATCTGGTCGTAGATGCATTGGTAAGTGACCTCAAACCGATTTATTTGATTAATCAAATCCGGTCGTAGATGCATTATTTTGGCATCGTTGTAAATTTATTCGGTTATCGTAGACACTTCTGATAAGGTTTGCGAGGTCGATAGGTCTTTGCAGTAGACGATGTAAGATACATTTGATAATCAATTACAGACTGACGTGGGAGGCATATCTAAGGCCTGTGGCACGTGGTGGCGCTAGCATCAGCAAGGGTTGGAGAAAGTTTTGTCACGATCATGGACTGAACGAGGATTGTTCCCTCAAAGTCGAACTGGTCTCCAATGCAGCAATACCTCTGCTTTGGTTTTTCCCTCAACCAGGGCCTACCAACAACATAGTTTGAATTCCGTTGAATTTTAATTGCTTTAAACCTCATTTGAAAAACAACATTCCTTTGAACTTTAATTTAATGTTTGTATTTGGTTGATTTTTTACTATTATTCAATAGAAAGTATTATTGTTAATATCATTGTTTTTGTGGATTTACTATTATTGTAACAAGGGTCGCAGGGGTCCAAGATGTAATTATTATTTTTTGGGAATGCAAGATGTAACTTTGTATATTGTTATTTTTAAAAATTTATTCATATTATTTGTAAATAATTTTTATTTTTTGGAAATGGAAGATGTAACTTGGAACATTGTTATTTTTTAAAATTTCATATTATTTGTAAATAATTTTACTTTTTAAATAATAAAGCATAAAGGACCGCAGGGGTCCAAGGGTCGAAGAAGTACAAGGATCGCATGGATCGCAGAGGGACAATGGTCGTAGGGGTCCAAGGGTCGCAGAGTTACCGTTGCAACCCTTGTACCTCTTTGACCCTTGGACCCCTGCGACCCTTTGACCCCTTCGACCCTTGTCCCTTTATAACCCTTGTACCTCTGCGACCCTTTGACCCCTGCGACCCTTTTACCCGTTCGACCCTTGACCCCTGTGACCTTTTTACCCGTTTGACGCTTTAACCATTGTGACCCTTTGACCCCTGCGGCCCTTTGGATCCTCTCTGACCCTTGTACCCTCTGCGACCCTCGGACCCTTGCGACGTTTTTATTATTATGAAGAGAATTTTAGAAATAACAATGTACCAAATAATATGAAGAAATTTTTAAAAAATAACAATGTACCAAATATTTACATCTTTCGTTCCCCAAAAAAAATAATGTATCAACTTAGTCTCGGGGTGGAGGATACAAGTTCCATTCTTAAATATATCAATCGTCATCTTCTCACGCATGGAAGAAACATTGTCGTCGCAAATGTAGGTAAAGTATGACGTCTTTTCATTATCGAGGCTTCTAAGAATTTGAAGGCGTAAACGTCACAGTCCCTCGAGCTTTTATTCTGTGACAGACCTTCATAATACTCATACTTCCATTCATCTTCTCCAGAAGCCAAAGAAGGAAACTCTCCAAGAATGAGCATCTTGGGGACAACTTTTTTTACCTTCTCAATCACCTTATCAATATGTGTTTCCTTTCATATTGCTCTGGCAGTCGTATATCATGATGCATCGAGTCACGAAATCCGCTTTGATGGCTACCCAATGACATCCTATAAATCGACTTTCAAGCGATGGAATGTTTAGAATCGAGATAAATCCATCGAAATAAATCATTGGTGTGTTCGTACTTCTGAGTGGATATTTGCCATTCAAAAAATCACTAAGAATTCCCGGCAAAGTTTCCATATCCTCATACATCCACAGCGTGAGCGTCTGCATGAAAGCAAGCGGACAAACGTAATAATTCTGATCATGGGGAATGTCTTCATGCAATAAACAACACACCAACAATGCCTCATCCAATTACTGCAAAAAAAAAAAATAACACACATGAATACATATGACACAAAATGACCTCTGTGACTAAGGGTTTAAAAAAACTTACATCAAATTCAAGCCATTTGTTGGTCTTTAATATGGTCTCCCAAAACTCTGCCCCCCCCGGGAAATAACTAGATTAGATTTCCACTAACGCTCATGTCGAGGTGTTGTCAGGAACATATATAAAGCAGTCAAATTTTCACCGCTAGCGTCAACGAACGAAGGATTTCGGGTTATCCCACCATCTCCTAATCCCTTGGGCTTCCACAGGAAATGTTGTTTCTCTGCAAGTTCTTGAACCATCTTTTATGGGTTCTTGAACCACCTTCTTTACGGGTTTTTGAACTACGTTTTCTGCGGGTTCTACATCAACATCTTTCCCTCCCTCTCTCCCTCACCATGTTCTTCCTCTTTTCGCCGCTGGAGATTCAACATATGCCTTTCGTGGTCTTAAACCTCATTTAGTTACCGGCGGAGATTCAACATATGGCTCAGACTCCTTTGATAAAGGTCTAGCACCTGCATAAAATTTACTTCATTAAACATATGGCGACCAATGTGACCAATGCGACCCTGTGACCCTACGACCGTGTGACCCATGCGGACATGCAACGTTTTGTGACCCATGCGACCTATGCAAACTTTTCGATGCAATCTATGCGATCTATGCGACCTTTTGTGACCCATTCGACCCATACAACCAATGCGACCTTTGTGACTCAAATGACCGTACTTACTTGGTGGTACTTCGGCATCAATGATAATAAGTTTTGGAGTCCCACTGGAGTATCATCGGCATGAACCTCTTCAACAGGACCCATTGGAATATCCTCGACCGGAACCTCCTCTTCGGCGACTTCTTGGATAGGACCCACTAGAGTATCCTCGATAGGAACCTCCTTAGCGGCAACCTCTTCGACAGGACCTACTGGAATATCCTCGACAGGAACCTCCTCATCGGGAACGTCTTGGATAGGATTCACTAGAGTATCCTCGGCAAGAACCTCCTTAGAGGGGACCTCTTCGACAGGATCCACTAGAGTATCCTCGGTCGGAACCTCCTCAGCGGGGACATCTTTCACAAGATCCACTGGAGTATAATCCGCAGGAACATCCTTAGCGGGGACCTCTTCGAATAGGACCCACTGGAATATCCTCGACAGGAACCTCCTCGTCGAAGACTTCATCGACAGTATTCACTGGAGTATCTGCATAAAATTGTTTCATTTATTAGACTCATCGTTCGTTATTTGATGCGACCCTTGCGACCCATGGGACATATGCAACCCATGCGACTCTAGCGACCCAGTGACTTATACGACCCTATGACTTATACGACCGTGTGACTTATGTGTCTCTTGCGACCCATGCGATTGCGACCCATGCCGACTCTCGATGGAAAATGAACTTTTTCACCAAATATTACTTACTTGGTGGAAATTCATTAGGAGCAACGACTACAATAACCTCTCAGGAAATGTATTCAATTAGAGGAATGGTGGTGGCAGATGTGAGATTTTCAACTAATCTCGAAATGTTTGCCAAATCCTATCTGAGCCATCTCCAGAGTCATTTTCAGCCTCTGACTCAACCGACTCTTCGGTTGGTTCTTTTCTTGACACTGGATATGGACATCGAAGAATTCAAAATCATCATCTCTAATAGTGCCGGTAAATTGGTTTCCAGTGGTCGCATATTTCTCGACAGATTTTGATTTTGTCTTTGCAGGACCTTTGGGATTTGCCGCTTTTGATTTTGGATTAGGCAAATGAAACCCAATATCCCTTAGAAGGTCTCTTACAGCATTGATGATTCTTTTCTCTGACTTTTTTATTTCCTCTATTAATTTCCGCAACAGTGTCAGAGGGACTGTAGCTTCTTCACCTTCAGCTGCGGCTTCATCATTACCTTCTCCTTCAGCATCATCATCACATTCTCTTTCAGTTTCAGCTTTAACATCACCTTCAGCATCACCTTCTCTTTCTTCATCATCTTCAGCAACACCTACCCTTCATTCGTCTTCGTCATCTTCAGCCTCTATTATTTTTTCACTCGCACTCTTCTTCCTCTTAGTCCCCTTTTCTTTCTCTTTCTTTTGATCACCAAGAGATGCTTTTTCGCATCAAGTTCTTGCTTACGGATGTCCTCCCAACAAATACCCTTCGGATTTCTACGAAGATGTTCCATCCATATCTGACATCGGATCGTGGCATCCTCATAACCCTCCAGATCAAAAAAGTAAAGCTTCTTATTCGTATTCAGTGCGAAGAATACTTCGAATATCCTAAAAAATAAAAAATAACCATTATTACCCTATGTAACCCTTGTTTCCCTTGTGACCCTTGTGTAATTGTTACCTTAGAATTTCCGATCTGTCTTATCACATCTAATACTTCAGGTTAAACCGAATTTAACCATCTTCTTGCACATTCTTAGGCATGATGGATCCACATCCATAACATCAACATACCCCTTTTCCATCCAAACTAAGGATGGTTTTGAATAGAAGTAACTGAAATATTAAAACAAAATGATAAAAATGAAAAAAGTATGAAAACATTCAAGTTATTCAAATAATATATACAACTTACCATTAATGGGATCATGAAACCACAATAATACCATTTTGGTTTTGATGATTCCCCGCTAACGTGCTTGCGGTAAGTATCCACAATCTTTTCAAAAGTATAACACCCCCATGGAAAGCCTTCACAAAATTCCAAGTCATCAACCATGTCAATAAGATCATGGCTGATAGAGTTGTCTGATGAAGGCTTGTAAGCCATAACTTACACCAACAACATCACAGTTGCTAACCTCGTTCGGTCGTTGGAACTCTTCGCCTTCACAAGCTTTTCACTTACTTGTGCGAGGGTCATCTTTCCACGGTCGAAATTCTTCAGCCTGAATGTATCACCCCTTTTGGACTCCTATCCTTTGGGATATGGTTCGCATTTCAATCCGGAAATTAGTGCATGCTTCACTATAGAGTACTTGATGGAAACACCATTTAAGACGAACCACTATCCTTTCTTGTCCCGTACAATCACGAAGTAATTTAGTAGGATAAACATTTGAAACTTCATCAATGTGGAGTCACATTGGTAATGGAATAAATGCCTAAATTGTGACTCCTTCTCGAAGTAATGCAACTCATATTTATCTAAGATTCCTCTCAGCTTCGTTATTGTCTCGTGAGGATAACACTTGGTGGCGATCTTTGGCATTCTGTTCACGTGCTTGAATTCATACATAAACTTCGGCATTGACGCCACCTGCAAAATGACCAATTAAGAATACATTAGACTTCTACCGACTCAAGCGACCCATGCGACTCAACCGACCCTTGCGAACCATGCGACTCAAACGACCCTCTGTCCCTCTGTGAAACTTAAGCGACCATTGCGACTCAATGAGACTCGATCAACCCTTGTGATACAACCGACTCACTGAGACTTAACCCACTCAGTGAGACTCAAGCGACCCATGCGACTCAATTGACCCATACGACTCAAACGACCCTTGCGACTCAATGACACAAGCGACCCATGCGACTGAAACGACCCTTAGACCCCCTGCGACACTCAAACGACCATTGCAACCTAACCGACTCACTGAGACTCAACCGACTCACTGATTCGAAGATGGTCATACAACTCCCGCGACCCTTGCGACTTAACCGACTCACTGAGACTCAACCAACTCACTAAGACTCAACCGACTCACCGACACTCACACTCATTTCAGATCAATAATCCAGTTTGTGACTCGACAGCCTGCAAAACCCTAGAAATCGATCTATTTACACTTATTGATACCATTGAAGATTGACTCGTGCTCTCTTCTTCACTGCTGCTACTGATTCTAGTCATTTCCTTGGTCTCAACTTGAATTTATCTTCTTGCCAAATTCAAATCAATCCCTCTCAAATTCGAAATCACTTCGTCTTCCTTGCTCTAAACTTTGAAACAGGTTTTCACGTCGAAAAACTGTTCGTCTTCCTTCACGGTTTGACATTTTTCACGTCGAAAAACTGCAGAACGTGTGTTTTTGATGTTCGAAAATTAAAGCAAATTTGTCTTTTTTTCACTTTATTTTTTTCCTATTTAATAATTATTTTCACGAAGATAGACGTGAAGCACTTCAACCCTACGATGATATCTCTGATATTCTCTCATTTCAAATGATAAAAATAATTTATTAATTTTAGAAATATAGATTACATACAACATTAATCCTTTAATAAAATCCCAATTAATAATGAATTTTCATACATTTTTTCCACAAAGAAAGAATTGGTTTTCCATTATATTTTATTTTACAAAAATAATGTTTTAAAAGTCGTTAGACGGTAATTTGATTATCAATAAATATCTAATTTCTAAACGATTTAGTCATGAATAATGAGTGGTTACGCATTTTTTTAATGTTTTTTTCAACTTTTAGTATTAATTTTTTTTTTAAAGTTTGATGTATAAAAATAATAAATATATTATTTTAAATTAATTTTAAATTTTATATTTTTGTATAAGTGTTGACAACAGATTTGAAAAAAACAAATCTACAATCATTAGTTGGAAATTTAACTTTACAAAACTGTACAAAATAAAGAAAAGGAACACGTGTTTATAATTTAACAGGTCACAAAAGTTTAGGCACCGCACCAAATGGTGAGATTTATGAATATGGCACACGGAAACATAATGTTCACACCACACGCCTCCTTCGGCCTCACCCACACACCTCCACGTGTCGAATTCATTCCCGTTTTCTTTATCCATTTTTTTATTGCCAAAAATTTTTCCCGTTCATTCAATTATCACCATCATATATGTCGGTATCCAAATTACATGAAACGAATCTAATTGGTTTCACTCTTGTACTAATATAGATTTCTTCTACAGCATAAATAATCAATAAAATTATTTTTTTGTTATTTTTTATATTAGTACATGAAATATACGAAAATTTTTGGATAGATACATTAACACATAAAATTGTAATGTACTTTCAAATAAAATATCTGATTTAAAGATTTGTTTCAATCAAATATGAATTTAAAATATCAGAGCAAATGATTTATAATATATATCTATATATTGACGGAATTATAAATGATCTATCTTAATTATAAAAATTGTGATTTTATTTCAAAATATTTAAAAAATATGTATAAGCATTATATATCTATTTATTATATCTTAATTATAAAACTTGTGATTTTATTTAAAATATTTAAAAAATTATGTATAATCATTGTATTTGTATATTTATTATAAAATTTATTCACATTCTTTATATTATAACTCAAATATTTGTAAAAATAATCATACAACAATGCATCGACTTACAAACCGATTTTAAAATTGATATATGCATATTAAGACCGTGAATTTTATTAATTTTTCGTTAAATAGATATTACGTAAATAGTCCAGTAATAAAAAATTAAAGGAAATATACAAATTTTCTTATTCATTAAAGAAAAAATAAATCCTAATGCCGGTTGGTTACTATTCTTTTTCATTCTTTCTTGGGAAGCCCCTCGAGAGCTTCCATAGCTGAAACCCAAGCAATTCACAGAAGAATCAAAAGTTAGAGGACGAAAGAGCATTTAGATCCGAAATGGACAGTCATGAGGGATGACTTCATGAAGTGTCGATAGGAAACACTCTCCGGCGCATGGTTATCTCAGAGGTTCGCATCATTTCCATTGTCATCAACGATGCTTTCATCAGCAATAATAATTTATATCAAATTAATATATATTAGAAAATATATTAATTTGATATAAATTATTATTGTTTATTTTAATGATTATCATGTAATTTATAAAACAGTAAACAAAATTATATAATTATTTTCTTTATAAAGGTAAATGTTTTAAAAGAAATTAATGTATTTTATAAAAGTTTTAAAAATGTTAATATAAAATGTAATAAATTAGATTTTTCATTTAGTTGATTGATTAAATAATTAAAAATATAATGTCCAACTCTTTGTTTCACTCCAAATCGAATCTAATGATTATACAATAGACCCTAAGTACTTCAATTGTAGATATTAGTAAAATAATTATTTTATTTGGTAAAAAATTACTATTGAATACAGGTTTTACCGGTAACCGGTGAAGATGGTCAAAGGCGGAGCTAATTTCCCTTCCACTTATTTCCTGCAACGTACTCAACCGCTTTTATTTCTTTTGTTTTTTGCCATTTCTTCTCTAAATTTCATCGTTTCTCTTCGCCGAACTAATAACACACACGAAAAAGGAAGAAATTTATTTCACATTTACATTCTCTCTCTAAAACCTCTCCTTTCTCTCTCTAAAAAGTTGTATCATCCTCACGAATTCTTTTCCTTGTTTCGTCGATCTGTAACCCCTTCCACCGACGGACGGCGAGGTATGTTTTCCTTCCCCGATGATCGTTGCTTCGTCTTCTAGTTTATGAGTCTTGTTTGTACGTGTATATGTGTGTGTATATGCTAAATCGCCAGAGAATCTGTCGTGATTTTGGTTGTTTTTGTGGCCGATCATCTTGCTTTGTTTGTTTTGGGACTGTGTGATCATCGTCGGCTTCCGTGGGAATATTCAGGTTATTCTCCGGCAGGTGGAGAAATGAAAAGGACGCCGGTGACTTTTGTTGACTTTTCCTCTGATCTTCGGATATGATCGCGATCGTGATCGTAAACCTTTTGGTATTGGGATCTCTCGATGTCTAACTGAACGGATTTCTTGTTCTTCTTATATCTGTAGTCCGTTGCTCTTTCTTTCTTGTTGTTTGCTTTGGGTTTTGATGTTTCAAAATTTCTGGGTAAGATACCAAATAATTGAATAATATATTTGTCTGAACGGCGTTCATTGTCAGCTTAACGGGCTGAATGATTGTCTACAATGTTGTGTTTCGGTGATATTTCATATGCCACTCCGGCAACAGGGTGAGCTAGCTAGTTCGGGGTATAGTTTAACAGTTTCTTTATACTATCAACTAGGTTTAGCTGGTTTGTATCCTGCAGGTTTAGGGGCAATGGTGTTTCTCTGTCTATCCTAGTGTTCTCGACCACGACCTCAGGTAGTTGAGAAACTAAGGAAAACCATATCCGTAATCCAAATGGTTGAGTGATCTGGGGAAGTATTACAACAATAGATTCAGGTGAGAATTTTAACTTCTTTGCTCTGAATTCAGAGTTTTTTAACTAATGAGCTTTGACATCAGTCTTTGGGTTTTCTCTAATTTACCCCCTTTCCAACATATATAAACCTCCTTCACCTAGCATTTATAGCATATGGGATTGGTGGGTGGCCTTCTCATGTCATTCGAATTGATTTTTTCTGAATGGCAGATGGTGGGTTGACTGAGAAAGCAAGGTGAAAATGAAATCAGATTCGCTCTGTGAAAATATTAGCATGGTTGGCTCTAATAGTGGCGTTGTAATATGATGAACCTGGGAGGAGAGAAAGTTTCTTGAGTTGCTAAGTTTCTCCTTATTTCAGTGGTGTGCGAGTTTCTTTTCTCTGACTGAATTGTTTCTTTGTGGAAGTGAACAAAGAAAAACCCACAGCTTAGCAGAGATGTTATATGCTTAAGACGTATTATCCATTTAGAGGCTCAAAGTCACATTCTTTGTACTCCAAGTTGGGTAAAGGGTTTGATCTTCCTGACTGTGAGGCATCTATCCAAGAGAAATATGTAGGGTGGCAATTATTTCATATACAAATATTTCAGCTGGAATGGTTTATGATAAAAACGTTATCATAGATTGACGAGGTTCTTCCTGTCAGAAGTCTTCTGACAGTGTTTACTAGCCTTTCGGACTAGAGGTGGACAAGGAGGCTGTTAAGGTGCAGTTTCTGGATTTGTTGTCAATAAGAATCACAAAAGAATACACGAGGTGGATTAACCTTTGTTTGGCTAATTTTTATGGATGGATATAAATTACCCGAAGAGCTGTGGTGTTTTCATTCATGACAATGGACCAGCAGAAGTATGAGAATGCATTATTCCATGTTGTATTAGTGAAGTCGAGGGTGCAATTGCTTCTGGTTACTTATTAAATTGGTTGCGGATGTTGCTAAATCAACCATTACGACTTTTCCACTTTAGTTGTAGTAGTGATTTCCGTTCTACAATTTGAGCTTGTAACTTTCCTAGGGTACATGTCTAACAATAATTGTAATGAAAACAATCAATGAGACCTGTTCTAGATTAGATACTGCAAAGTCATGCTATATATTGTCAGTCACAGGGAAAATTATATGTTCTTACTTAAGTTTTGTTTAGAGAGGCTATCTTTTCTGTATAAGCTAAATTTCCTCAAAAGCTGAAGTACAGATGAAAGCTGAAGTTGTTACATCATATGTTAGAGATTTCAAATCATGCTTATGCGAAATACTTTATGTGGCTATCTTGTGATTATTTTCTAGCTTTCCTTGTTCTATATTTAGCTTTCTCAACTGGATTTGTGATAACCTTTCCTATATGATTTATTGAGATTCCAGAATTGTGTCTATTTGCGTTTTGGGCTAATACATGCTACTTCATCTTGTGCTTTTATGCTTTGAGAAAACTCCTCTTTTCTGATGGCTTGGTTTGCAGAGAAAGCCTGGGAATTCATCAAATTCAAATGCTTCTAGTTATTGAATTTCGTTTATTTGTTTCTCTTGCTCCTCTCGGCTGGGATTTGTAAGATTTTATTCTGGCTTTCATTGCTAAGTTTGACCAATTTATTCTTTTATTGATAATATTATCCGCAAAATCTCATTATGAACATGTTGATCTATTGTAGTTTAGATGTCTGTTATCTCCGAGTATCATAAAATTGTACTGCAGCACAAACCATGATTCCCCAAAAGTTATAACATTTCAGTAGCTCTCAGGTACAATGTGGTAAGTATGAAATCTTAGGTAACTGATACTAGAGTTTTAAACTATAGATTTGCGCACTAAGATTCTTGTAGTGGTTTAATATTCTCAAGTGGTAATGGTTCAGGTTTATGTTCTCATGGCAGAATTGTCTAAATTGTTCTAGGATTTCTTTTTGTAGTATTTCGTGATGTACTTTTTCTGCCTATCTAAAGGTATTATCTTGTTTGAGTGATTTGTAGAAGCTTATTTATTTGGTATGTGGTAATCTTATGGACAATCATTTACGAGATGGAGTTTGCTTGCGACTGAGTGCACTTTCATGTTCTTTAGCTTTAAAATCTCCCTGGATGCTTCTGTAAATGATGAGAATTTTATTTTCTGTGCAGGTGATTTTGGGTAATACCACTTTGTAATAATGGGGCATAGACTTTTGGTTGGCTCATCCCAAATTCTTGACGATGAACATGATCAAGGCTGGAATCATGTACATACAGAACATCATTATACAAATATAGGTACATTATTACTTTATTTATGGGTTTGCTGATAAGTGTTGAGTTATAGCTTAAAGTTTTCCTGTGGTTAGTTAGAAAGGCAAGAGACTGTAGTAGCTTGATATATGGATATCTAGACTGGTGAGAATTATAGGCCAAAGTTTTTCAAGTGGGATATAGTGCTCATATATTCTTCTTGTGGAACACATCCAAATTGGCAGACTAATTCCTTCCTCCTAACGTTTATTCAGAAAGACCCGGGACCAGTGACGACAGATCATATGTTTATCCAGTCGAAAACATGACTAGTGAAGGAATGCCCTTTTCTTCTCATTGGAACTCTTCTCCACAACCAAATGGCTACATGTCTACAGGTCATGGTCTTGAGACACCACACTATAACTTGGTGGCTTCAGGCCCAGGTTCGTCTCATGATCCTTGTTTGACTTCATCCTCAGCAACCTTCACTGCTCCTCCAGAAAATTATGTGCCCTATGCATCTTCTTCAAACTACAATAGCCAGACATTGTCAAATGGAAATTGCGTCGATCTATCAGTTGGCAACGTGAGAGGGGGGCAGAAGCGAAAAAGCCCTTGTTCTTCTTCCATCTGTGAAAGAGGCAGTTCCAGCCAATACCATGGCGACAGAAGTTCCTCTGACATTCCTTTACCCTCTGAGTTGCACCTGAAGAAACCAATAACAGATCCTCATTACATGGCATGGGATCATCTACCCATGGACCCCTCTTACAGAAGTAATGGTCTTTCAATCAGAGGTGAAGGTTCCTCAAGAAATGTCAGAATTCGTCCTGCACTTGATTTGGAGACCAGTGTAATTCGAAATCATTTGCCAAGCCACCCTGGCCTTGGTTCTCATTCTACAACTCACTTTATAGACCATCCTGTCCTGGGTGATTTTCCTGCTCAGACATCTCAAGCTGCGAGTACGGAGTGGAACTGTGCTCATCTGTCTCCTGCTCCCATTGGTAAGCTAACTTCTATTTTCCGTAAAATTGCCTCATGTTTCGCAATCACATCTCTCAGTCTCTTGTGGCTTCTGTTCTCACCTTGCAGAGATAAATGGCTTTTGTCCTGAGACGAATAACTTTCTTCCTGAGAGAAATATCATCAATAATGCAACCGTGAATACCACCGGATATCATCATGGAATCATAAACAGAGACTCCTTAGCTTCTCAGCGGTTTCCTGGTACCTCAACACAATCTGCAACCAGTGTTCGCAGCAGTTATTCTCATAGATCGATCCCCACATATAGAGGCTCTCCAAGTGGTATGCGGCTTGGACACGTAGCTCCTCCCGATGACAGGTCTCACTTGGTCACTGAAACTTATCCTTCTAGGCATCTAAGGCCATTACCACATGTCTCGTGGCGTAGCAGCGACCGCACTGGTAGACGTAGGAGTTCATATGAGAGGTCTCATCAGCCACATTTCAGTGAAGCCACTCTCCATGAACGATTTTCATCTGAGGTATATTTTTTCTTCCAAACTATTTGTACATATATATATATATATATATATTATCGATCATTATCCAGGCATGATGATGATTGGATGAAGTGGATCATATTGACCAAGAAGAGCAACTCCCAAGAATATGGCCATTGAATTTCGTTTTTACTTTCCTCTTGTTTACTGAATTGTTCCGTTTTGTTTTTGGGCAAACGGAAACAGGGTTACATGGTTGTAGATCGTCCTGGCTACTACGTGTCCAGAACCATATTTGACCAGCACAGAGATATGAGGCTCGACATCGATAACATGACATACGAGGTCACTGCAACCACTTTCTTGCTTTGATTCGTTAAATTACAAGTCCCTGAAGTTTCTATCTATTGAAATCACGGGCACATTGTCAGGAGCTACTCGCTCTAGGTGAAAGGATCGGGAGCGTGAACACGGGTTTGTCCAACAACGCGATCGCGGAGTGCTTGGAAGAGTTAACATATGGCTCTTCACATCACACCGAAGAGCAGAATACATGTGTTATCTGCCTGGTAAGAACACTCCTTTGCCTGAAATCGGTGACTTGTTCCATTTCATTGCTCATCTATGGGACAACATTTGTGTGCAAAAAAAAAAAAAAAAAACAAAACAAAATATGTATTTCAAAATTAAATTACATGATTTTTCTAGATTTGATCCCTTGTAATATCAAGTTCTAATTTTGAAAATTCTTATAAAAAATTATGAAAAAACAATTTAAAATATGATATCTGGTGGAATATATAAAAATTGAAAATATAATATGCTTTATTATTATGCATAATTCCATGTGCTTTATGTGTTGTTTTTTTGGCTCATAATGTAGGAAGAGTACAAAGAAAAGGAAGAAATGGCCAAATTGAAGGGATGTGGACATGATTATCATGGAAGCTGCATCAAGAAATGGTTGTCAATGAAGAACTCATGTCCCATCTGCAAAGCCTCTGCTATTTCCGACGACTTGAAGAATCCATAAGTATAAAAAAGTTAAATTATTTATCTCCTGTACATATTTATTTCGCAAAATTTTAAAAAAATTTAGAAAGTGGGTTTTTCTTTTATTTCTAGGTTTAAAACAATCCAAGGATATTTCCTTTAGGATATGTAGCTTTCAGTTGTTCAGCCTCCCTTTAAACTGTTCTGGGCTTTACGAATCTATGAAATCTCGTTTTTATGATGAATTTATTGTTTGGAAAATGCCCAAGGTCTCTTGAATCGTAAGCAACAATGTGATCTAACATGTGTAATGTACTCTAATTAAGCTTTTAGATTAACATTGTCCTTTTTCTTTCTATGTTGTATTTATTCTCATTCATTTTCTCAGATTCGATATCTAAGTTGTAGATTCCAATAAAATTTTGTCAATCTAACATAAATGTTATCTTTTTGTAAACGAAATTTGAGCCCCAAGTTTAAGTCTATACCTTAAGAATATTCAAACTAATAAACTATCATATAAAAAAGTAGAGAATGGTTTTCTTCCATCGAGTATCATGTTTTAATATGGTCGACTTTAAATTTTGAATCTCGTCTAATTTATTTATCACAATTTCGTTTTAATCCGTCAAAATTTTTAAAAATAATCATATAAAACCTAAAAATCCAATTTTAAAATAAAAAGGTTTTCCAACAACAAATTTATAAAGTTATAAATTTGAAACAACCCATGATATAATCAAAGTAAAAGGACTCAAATTTGAATATTATTTTTTGTCAATTTTCGAGTTCGTTTATGTCAAACAAACCTCCTCGTAAGGTAATTTTATGTTACCGATATTGAATTTATGTTTGGTACTTATAGATTGAACTTTTGTTTGCAGTTTATGCAGTAAATTTATATATTTAACTTGTGTATTGAATTTATCTAATGGTAATGCATGTCATCATATGGGGTTTGAATCGATTTATGGGTTAGTTTATACTCAATATAATGTTATTGTTTTTTTATTACAATGGTATTATCATTGAGATTGAATATTTTCGTTTATTAATTGATTCAAAAACTCAAGTTGTATCGTTGGAATTTATGGGAGGTGTTATACAGTTTATGACAATATCGACCAATCAAAAGGTTTACAAATAAACCGGTAAATTGGTTTGTTCTTACTTTAAATGTAAAAATGAAACTTTTGTTAACAAGAGAACCATGTGAAATCATCTTTCTTTAAGAGCTTTTTCCGTGAATTACTTCATGTGGTTATCTCATAGAGATAATTTTACACCACAATCTAGTAATGTTGTGACAGATTTTAGTAGGGGTAATGTGCATAATGAGGTATTTAACACGCATCAAGATGTAGAAGTGAACACTTATGTGGAAATGGTGCAAAATGTATTCGATGAAAGAGACGAGAAAAATATTGAAAAATATCCGAATGAAGATGCAAAAGATTTTTTGATATATTAGAAAGTGCTAGATATTCATTTTATGATGGGTGTAGAAGGGGTCTTTAACAAAGGTAAAACTGATTTTGATCGACCATGTTATAATTAGACGTGTACCAATCACGAAATAAAGGAACATTGATCATATGTCTTTTTGTGTGTTTTTAAACATTATTTATAAAAATTTAATAAAAAATTTTAATTAATTAATTAATTAATTAATTTTTAGCAAAAAATTATAGAAATCCTGATATTACCGGATTAATAGAGTCCATCGTCTAGAATTTGGTTGATTTTTTCGACGGTTTGCAGACTATTTACAAAATATTTTCCTATCCGCAGTTTTTTCGACAAAAAAGATTCTGATGAATTTCCGATGAGTTTGTCGTTTGGAAATTAGTCAATTTTTCCGAAGTTTACCAACAGTTTACGAACTATGTTTCCAGTCAAAAGTTTTGGATGGTTTGTACGCATGCTCTTTTATGATCAGACGACATCCGTCCGAAAATCGCTAGTAACGGTATTTCTATACGGATTTGACCGTCCGGAATCCGTGTTTTTCTAATATTGTACGTACAAATTCCAAACAAAAATATATTAAGGATACTCTTTTTCCGATGGTATAGGTCTATTTAGAATCCTTGCTAACACACATTTCACAAGATTTACGGGCGGATTTGGCCGTCTGAGTTTAGTTTTTTCTTGTTGTGTAAAATCTGTAATAGCCCAATGAAACATGTAAGAAACAATTCACTGTGGAAACAAGATGATCACTTGTTCATCTTTTTTACGGTTGGTTATGTCGTGATGAAGCTAGTAATCATAAGAGAAGAACATATCATGCCTATAGTTCTATCACTCCTTCACACAATAAATATAAAAAGTATTGAACTGTTGACGAATTGTGTTCATGACCCTCACAAACAATATTGAGTTTATTGCCTTCTAGTCCTCGAACTCATGGTATTACAGTGAAGGAAAACCACTTCACAATTGAGCAACTATGAATTCTTCTTGGAATGCAATGCATTTCGCATTGAATTTTTACATCTTTCGTTGTTGTCTTTGGTTAATTGATTGTCCAAATTAGCATGATTGCAAGGAAGTCATACTAAAACAAAGAATTGAGAAAATAATTTTTGACAAAGAAAACGGAAATAAAAAGTTATTGATAAAATGACCGGTCATATCAAAAGATCTAATATCATGTTAAATCTTAAACAAAGGATGTAATATTTAAATTAATGGAAAAATTCTCGTGAATAGGAATATTTCCGGGGAACTTCAAAAATACATTTGTAGGGCTAAAGTGCTTCAAAAATACCCTAGGCTGAAAAAAAAAAAGTTTCAACTTCAAATCTACCCTTAAAATATTGATAATCTCGTATTACCCTTGTCGACAATTTTTCTCTCTCCTCTAGAGCACCTCTATTTCTCTCTCTCCTATGGCGCGAAAATTACTGTTCCCCCACAACACAACAGATTCGGCAAGAGTAGCTTGAAATCGGCATCAGATTCGCTGCCAATAGGTTGAAATCATTTGTTGACAACAAAGAAGCTTGCAATTAAGCACGTTCCGCAGAAAAACAAGGTATGTATAGTGATTTTTTCGTGTTTCTCTTGTATTTATTCCAATTATTGAAAACGAGTCTAAACGAGTCATATTTATTGTAATGTCAAAGGTGACAGAGTGGGTCATAGAGTCGTACAGTCGCACTGGGTCACAGAGTCTTATCAAGGGATCAAAGAGATCAAAGGTCGTCGCAGGGATCCAAGGGTAAAGGGGTCGCAAAGGGTCAAAGGGTCGCAGGGGTCCAAGGGTCGGATGGGAAAGGGGTCGCAAAGGGTCGCATGGGTCCAAGGGTCGCATGGGAAAGGGGTCGCAAAGGGTTGAAAGGATCGCAAAGGGTTGAAAGGGTCGCAGGGGTCCAAGGATCACATGGGTACAAGGGTCGCAAAGGGGTATAAGGGTCGCAGAGGTACAAGGGTCGCAAAGGGGTA
>CM071861.1:3470064-3506453 GCA_036759665.1 Gynandropsis gynandra | reverse complement strand
CATTAATTAGTTTGACGTTTTAAATGTATTGTTTTGATTTTTTTGACATTTTATCATTGTTTATCCGTAAATTCGTGGATTTCGCATATATTGATCCTTATATGCGACCATGCGACCCATGCAATCCATACGACCCTCAATTGGCATTAATTAGTTTGACGTTTTAAATGTATTGTTTTGATTGTTTTTTGACATTTTATCATTGTTAATCCGTAAATTCGTGGATTTCACATATATTGATCCTTATATGCGACCATGCGGCTCATGCGATCCATGCGACCCTCAATTGGCATTAATTAGTTTGATAAAGAGTAAACTAATTTAAAAAAAAAGAGAAAACAAAAATAGACATGATAAAGAGTAAGGAATACGATGCCTTGGACTTTCCTATCTCGTTACCGAAGTTTCAATTGTTGTCTCCTTCCTTTTTCAACTTCTCCTGAGATTCCTATGTGTTTTTCGTCCTCCCCTCTGTTCCGAACAACTACCTCTATTTAAAATGTTCGTCAAGCTCTCTAAGTCTCACCATCTCACCCATTTGAGATTGAATCTCATCTATTTTCTCTCTTCATCTTCATCTCTAATCAATTCTCCAAAAACTTTTTGTGACCGTTCTGAAATTTGTGACATTCGTCGCAAAGGTGACATGGTGAATGCAAGGCATCGTGTTGTCTCTTTATTACTCAAGGTCTAGGAAATCGGAAAACTCTGTCACGATGCAGTCACAGACAAGTCCACACAACATTGATAGAGGATATTTTGTTGTATCTTTATTACATAAGGTCTTGGTAATCGCCAAACTCAGACATCGTGTTGTATTTGTGCTACTTAAGTACAAGGTTGTAGGCAAACTCGGAGATGGTGTTGAGTCACACATGAGTCTATAATGATTTAGAGGGAGAAGAGAATGGAAGCGGTAGAACTCATCGCTTGGGTGGGATAAGGGAGAGAAGAAAATGGAGGCGATTGAACTCTCGTTGCTCGGGCAGGATAAGGGGAGAAGAGAATGGAGGCGCATAAATTGTCACTCGGGTAGGATGAGGGAGAGAAGAGAATGGAGGCGACTGAACTCTCGTCGCTCGACCGGGGCAAGGGAGAGAAGAGAATGGAGTCGGTAGAACTCGTATCTCTTGGGTGTGATCGGGGAGAGAAGAGAATGGGGGCGGCACACTCGAGCGGGATAAGAGAGATAGAAGAATGGAGTAGTAGAAACAAAAATATAAAACAAAATAAACTCTATTTTAATTTGGGTTTTCGGGTTCCTCGGGTTTAATACGAACCCGAATCAGATCGATCCAAACCCGAACGGATTCTAAGATTTGGACCCATATGTGTTTTAGGGTAACCCATTTACACAACAATCTGGATTTTTTCAGGTCGATTGGAGTCGGGCCAGTCCGGGTAACCCGGATTGGCCACCCCTACTTTGTGACCTTTGTCAATCATTATTAATAAATCCACATTTAAACGTTGAAAATTTCTTATTTTGAATATATTGTTCGTAATTATGTGAAATCTATAAATTAGTTTCTGTCATTTCATCCTTATAAATCCATAAGATCCAATATGACCCTTGTGCGATCCTCAATTGGCATAAACCAGAACAATGTATTTTTAAACGGGAACCCTCCGACTCATGCGACCTAAATATGACCCTTATGCAACCCTAAATGCGACCTAATATGACCCTTGTGTGACCTTCAATTGGCATAAAGTCGAATGATGCATATTTAAACGAGAATCCATTTTACACATGCGACCTAATATGACCCTTCTGTAACTCTCAATTGAAATAAATTAAAACGATACATATTTAAATGGGAACCATCCAACTCATGCAACCCAATATGACTCTTGTGCTACCCTTAATTAGCATAAACTAGAAAGATGCATACTAAAATGTTGAAAATGTGTGATTTTGCATGGTTTACGTTCTTTCATCCTAATAGATCTAGAATTTAATCGAGTTTGCATCTATTGTTCCTAATTATGTGAAAAAGAACTACAGTGATCTTTGTGACCATTCGACCCATTGCACCTCACCCCTTCGACGCTGACCAAGAGCCGAATCCAGAGTGACACACGACGACGACACTTGTTGTCGGTTACCCATGTGTGACTCTATAGAAATGCCATTTTCAAAATTTTTTAATTGTAGATGTTTAATTAAGAATCAATATAGACAATAATATAATTAATTTTGAAATTGGACGAAATTTTAAATGTATTTTTTTGAGATTTGCTCAAATTCACAAAGAGTTCTTAAAGCACTACTATCACTTTTGAACACATCTATTCATTCTACAGTTCTTGTGACACATGGCTAAAAATCCGTTTTAACCATTTTTTGATATTTTAAAGTATCTGAATTAACATGATTTACGTTCCTCAAAATATTGAAAGCACAATTTAAACTTCCAATATAATTTGTGACCTTTTGACCCAATATCACATGAGCCCATCTCACTCATGCAACCCAATATGACCCTTGTGCGATCATCAATTGGAATAAATAAGAACGATACATATTTAAAAGTTGAATATGTATTATTTTGGATGGTTTTTTTATCCCTTCATCCTTATAAATCCATAAACTCGTCGAGTTCACATCTATTGTTCCTAATTATGTGAAAAAAGACTATTGTGGCATTTGTGACCATTCGACCCATGCGTGACTCTTTAGAAATGTAATTTTTAAAAGTTTTGAATTGCAGATGTTTAATTAAGAATTGATATAGAGGATAATATCAATAATTTCGAAATTTGACGAAATTTTAAATGTATTGTTTTGAAATTTGCTAAAATTCATCCAACGAGTTCTTTAAACACTATTATCACTTTTGAAACACATTTATTTGTTATATAGTTCTTGTGATACATGGGTAAAAATCCATTTTTACCATTGTTTGACGTTGCAAACTATCTAAATTAACTTGATTTACGTTCCAAAATGTATCAAAATCACAATTTAAACGTCCAACATAATTTTTTATTAGCTTGAGATATAGGTGGAACATCTACAACTTCTTTTTCCCTCTTGCTCTTCTTCCTCTCACTCCCGTTTTCTTCCCTCTTGTCTTTTTCATCAATAGCTACTTTTCGTGTCTGCGGTTCGAGCTTACGAATTTCCTCCCAACAAATACCTTTTTCGATTTCTTTCTAGATGTTCCATCCATATCTGAACATCTGGGTTGTTGCATCTCTCGTACTCCTACAGATTAAAAAGTAAAGCTTCCTCGTTGTATTCAACACAAAGAATACTTCAAGTATCCTGGAAAAAACAATAAAAACCAACTTTCCGGCGGGATTCCTGAAGGAATCCGCGATTGGAAGAATCTCAACGAGCTCAATTTCGCCGATAATCATCTTTCCGGTGAAATCCCCAGTGAAATCAGCAGTTTGCCTGTTCTCAACTACCTCGATCTCTCTAACAATTGATTTTCCGGGAAAATCCCCCCCGAATTGCAGAATCTGAAGCTCAACCTCCTGAATCTGTCGAATAATCAGTTCTATGGTGAGATTCCTTCTCTCTACGCCAAGAAAATTTACAGAAACAGCTTTCTCAGCAACCCCGGATTGTGTATCGATGCCGATGGTCCTTGCCCTAAGATCACTCGATCTAAGAACACCGGCCACGTTTGGATTCTCTTGCCCGTCTTCTTTCTCGCCGGGCTTATTCTCCTCGTCGGAGTCGTTGTCTTCATCGTCAATTTCCGGAATTGCCGGAATTTCAAAACGGAGAATTCCAAATTTGGAGACGGGCGACTGCCGTTTCCAAATTTGGAGACGGATTCAGTGGTCCGTCTCCAAATTTTAGAGATCGAAAACAACCCGTCCCCAATCGAGGGACTGTTTGGGGACCACTTTTTCTGTCCCTAATTTGGGATGAATTGGGGACTGAAATTTCTGTCCCTAATTAGGAACGGATTGGGGACGAATAGCATTTAGAGTCGCGCGATTGGGGACTACCGCTGGTCGTCCCTAATCCGTCCCTAAACCTGTTTAGGGACGGATTAGGGACTGATTTTTCAGTCCCTAAAACCTGATTTTCTTGTAGTGCAAGTAACAATTGTGATTCAAGCGACCCCAAAGACTCAAGCGACCCTTGCGCCTTGACCCTAGCGACTCAAGCAACCCTTGGGACTCAAGTGATCCTTGCAACTCAAGCGACCCTTGCGACCCAATGAGTCTCTTGAGTCAAAGAGGGTCATGAGTCTCAAGCGGCTAACTCAGACTCCTAACCCTCTTAAATTCAAGCGACTCAATGAGATTCAAGATACCTTGCGACTCAAGCGACTCACTGTGACTCATGCCCTCTTCGACTCAAATGACTCAGTGAGACTCAAGTGAGTCATTGAGAGTCACAGCCATTTGAAATCAAAAAATGTTTTCTCATTCCATAACCTAATATCTAATGTATTTTATTTGCAACATAAAACCCTAGAAATCGATCCACTCACAGATGCCATTGAAGATTGACTCGTGTTCTTTTCTTCATTGTTGATCCTTCCCTTCTTCTTTCTTTCTTCTCACTTCAAAATTTCTTTGCTCGCAACTTCAAAATTTATTTCTTCCTTACTTTGAACTAGATCCTTGCTCTCAACTTTGAAATTGTCTCTCGCTCCTTCTAATCAACTTTGAAATAGGTTTCGTTTCAAAAAATCCCAAATCGTGTGTGTTTTCACATGCAAAAAATAAGGTCACATTTGTCTTTCTCCATTATCTTTCTTTTCAATCCGAAGGTGTTCGAGGATGTACATGAAGCAAGGAAGCCCTAAGAGGGCATCCTTGATATTTTTCCGTCTAAAACGAAACATCATGACGTTCATAAATTTTATTAGTGTTCCAAATTTCTACAAAGAAAGAAATAAATAAAATAAGGAAATATTTTATTGAAATATTTAAGATATGAGACGGAAAATTAATTAGAAATCGTTAGTTTCTGAAATATTAATTACTAATATTAAGATTCCATCATTATTTTACTTCTTAATTATTTTTTTCGCTTTGATTAGCACAAGTTTGATTATATTTTTTAATATCATTTAAGATGATAATTCGTAAGAATTACAAATAATGGTTAAATTGAAAAAGTTAGAGAGTAGATGAATAGACATTTTGGTGGAGTACTAACAATTTAAAAGAGGGTAACTTCAAAAATAATTTGATATGCTATGAGGATTTTAACCTACCTTTCCCCTAACTAAAACATTTTCAACTTCAACTCTACTTTTATAATATTGATAACACTATATTTCCATTTTCTTTATTCGGCAACTTTCTCCCTCCTCCAAAGCACCTCGATTTCCTATCTCTCTTCTCTGATTCGCAAATGTTGCTTCTCCCACATCAGATTTACCGCAAGTAGCTTCAAATTGTCATTAGATTTGGCATGAATAGGTTGAAATCGTTTGTTTTCAACAAAGAAGCTTGGAATCAGGCAAGTTTCGCAGCAAAACTTGGTATATGTAGTGAGTTTTGAGATTGAATTTAGTTTTTTTATGTGAGCAAATTAATGGTGTGTGTGGGGAGATAATGATGTTTTTCTTGTTTCTTTAGTGAATTTGATATAAAAAAGGAAAAGTTGAATAACCTGAGTTTGTAGTGAATAATATCTATAGATTCCATTCTCCATTTGTCAAAACAAGCCTTATAGTTTTGTAGTCAAATTGAGTCACTGAGTCAAATGGTGTAAGTAAAATTGTCGCAATGAGTGACAGGGTCACATTAGGTCAAAGAGTCACAGGGTCACATTGGGTGATAAAGTCTCATCGAGTTGCACGGTCGCACTAGGTCACAGAGTCATATTGAAACACATGGTCGCAATGGGTCTCAGAATATCATATAAGAATTTATCATACAATGGATTTAGTGGATGAGAAAATTATACTGATTTATTTTTTGTATGATGGTAAATGGAAAAAACACATAAATGGAGAATTTGAATAGAGCGGAAGAGTTCAAGAAAACAATAGAGTATTCTCTATTATCCTCCAATTACTCTGACATACCAATAACGAATTGATGATTTATGCGCAGAGATGATGGTGTACAAAAAAATAACGATGTTAAAGTTAATATTTGACCTCTACGTTATGTGAATTAGAAAATGTTATAGATTATGAGGATTGTGTTATTGTAGGTTCAAAGAAGAAAAGTAAGAGTGTGGAGCAATCCGGCGAAAACTGCATATATTTTGGATTCTGATAATTTTGATAATGAACATATCACCAGATTCTGAAAAGATGGAGCAAATGGAGACATGAAAAATGAGAGGATCAGAGATGAGTGTAATGTAGAGAATGATGGTGGTTCTGCCATGAATATATATGTTCATGAAATTATTGTTGTTGCAGTAATCAAGTTGATATTGATATGTCAACAGAGCATAAGGATGGTGATGGTGATGATGATAATCAACACTCTAAAAGTAAGGTCATGAAAATATAATTTTCAATTTTGCGATACAAAAATAGAAAATAGTATTTATTTGTAAAAGTAAATATTTAAAATCATAATCATTGTTCAAAGGGAGTTTCACGTAATTATACTTTATAAATATTACATCATGAATAAACAAAAATATTCGTTTTAACAAAGAGTATTTCAAATGTTAAACCTCAATCTAAAATGGAAGGTCATGAAGTTCAAAAATTTTAATAGTGTTCCAAAGTTTCTTATAAAAAATGAAATAAATAAAAGAAGGAAATAGTTTATTGAAAATATTTATAATAGAGAAGGAAAATTAATTAAAATTAGTTATTTTTTAAAAGTATTAATTACTGATATTGAGATTCCATAATTCTTGTATTATACTTTTTCGTGTTTATTAGCAAAAGTTGGATTCTAACTTTTTAATATCTTTTAAGATGATAATTTCTAGGAATTACAAATAAAGTCTAAACTTGAAAAAGTTAGAGAATAGATGAATAGATGTTTTGGTGGAATTTTCGCAATTCTAATGTGATTTCTTATTTAATTCTCAAATGATAACCATTTACACCTCTTTTCACTGTGAGGGTGTCCTAAATTATAGATTCAGATTTCTCCTAAGTACTCTATCGATTTTGAAATTAAACTGCAAGTCTAACGCCATACAACACCGTATGTAGACCGCCGAATCAATGTGTATACGACTTATGTAAAACACTCACTCAAGTTCGGTGAAAGAAATAAGTTTCTAGGTTAAACTCTCTCTTCTTACTTTTGTAAATTTTTGCTCGATATTGCTTGTGAAGAAGATAATTTTCTTCCTTAGCAGGAACTTTTTTATAAAGGCATCTCAACATGTTTGTTGTAAGATATCCTCCATCATTGTAGTTTCTTTGATAGTCTTCATGATAATCTCTAACTTGTTTGTTCATGAGTTATTCTTCATTGACCTATCCAGCATGAGATAAAGTCAATAACATGATAGAAAAAGATAACATTAATAATTTCCACTTTTTTATCTTATACTTATAGAAAACGCATTTAACCGCATCATCCATATCTATCACGGATTAAAATCATCACACAACAACTATCTACAATTAATATCATATTAAAATTAAATTAGTTTTTCCTTTAACTTCAATTCTCGATGTCTTCATGTATATTTACATCAGTAACAATTACACCTGCACTAGTACCTTTTCTCCATGTATGTGTGAGTATACAGCAAAACTATGTACTCACAAAGGGCTAAAAAAAATTCAAAACTATAAAGGAAAGATCAAGAAAACAAAACTCCTTGTAGTCTTTATCAACAACTTGACTTGTTTCAAAATCTGTTGTTGCTCCAAAATTATTTCATTGATTATTTTCTCCAGCTTTTGTTGTTTCCTTGGCTATAGATGACCTTATCGTTTGTTTGACCATTTTTGTAGAAGATTGAGATTTTCTTTTCAGAGCCATTGGGTTCGAATTTCTTAGAGAGATATTGAAATTTCAAGAGAGAGATTTAACAATCGAGTTTGAATAATACATGTTGTTTTTGAGCTTATTTCTTTCTCTTTATACAAAAATTTTCAATTCCTTTTTCTTAAATCGATAATTTCTACATAGAATATGACTGTAAACCTCACTTTAGCTGACATATAAAACAAAATCCGACTTAAAAATATTCCATTTTCCTTTTTTTAAAGAAAAATAAGGAAAGTATATATCCAATTGTAGAAAACTAGTCAAAAAGTACTTATCACTTTAACGGAGTGCACTGGAAGCATATCCATTTAAAAATTTATGTACAAGTAATAAGAAAATTTTTATTCATCAAAGAACAAACACTCTAAGCTTCAAGATCGTCAAACTTGAAAAAATTCTTTACTACTTATGGAGAGACTACCTTGGAGGTATAATGTTATGATCAAGTCATAGCGGAGTGGGGTTTTTTCATTTTATTTTATGTTTTCATTTTGTTCTTTTTTACATTCATCATTTTTCTTTTTTTCTTGCCCCACATATATGCGTGGATATATTTCTTTGCTCGAACCTTTTATTCTTAAGACGTGGAAGAAAGATACTACCTCAGCACTAAGATCCGAGCCAATTCCATTGCACTTTTATCAACTATTGTTAATTTAATAACTTTTTTGGATTGATAGAAAATTGTATTCGTGTTGCTCTAATCTAAACACTTGAAATTATATTTTTTTTATAGTTCCAGTGCAACAAAATGTTAGTGCAAGAATAATTTCAGTGACATACTTCTCAAACAATCAGTGTATCCTTCACTCCTTTTTTTAATAAATAAAATTTCACAAACACCAAAGAATTTTGTAGATTCTCGAAGTGATCTTTGTCCAAGGGTTTATCGTTTTCCAAGGGTTTAGTAAAAAATAGAAACCAATTATCGTTTATTAGATAAATATTCGATTTCTAATTTTTTCCCTAAAAAACTCTCTAAAAATGGTGTCTAATCTCAATGTGTTTAGTTCTAGAATTTTTTACGAGATTTTTAAAATATATATGGAATTTGTATAATCCCAATGAGCAATCACAATACCCAAATTATCCATAACTAGTGTCTTTAGTGTTCTGTATACAATGTCCATATTTCCCTTCACTTGTTGCTAGTTCAGGTCTACTTGTTATCAAGTAAATTAGACTTCCTATCATGTTTCGTTGTGCCTTCTCATCTCTATCATCTCCTTCAAAGTCTTGTTTTTAGTTAGTATTATAGGTGTATCAACAGTCTTGCTACTTGCCATCTAAAACTTCTTCACCAATTCGCGGACATACATGCTTTGTGATATGACTATTCTTTCATCAACCCGTTTCATCAAGTCATTCTTCTCTTAAGAACGTTTCAAATGACATCTACTATGGAAAGATTTTTGTGTACTTGAACTATGTCATTTTTACCTTATCATTCATCATCTCTCTTGTAGATTCTATTTTATTTTTTTAGTTTTTTCCCATGTTGACCTTCTGCTAGCAGTTCTTTCTGAAGCATTGGTTTCTATTTGAGGTCAACTTCCTTTTATAATAGAAGATGTTTTTGAAACTTGACTGTCTTCATGAATATTCCATCTTTTGATATGACCTAATTAAAACTTACCACTACTTTTGTTGAAAAAAAAACTAAAATGTCCTATGTGTATTCATAAAATAGTGATAGGTAATTTCGTAATTTAGCAAAATTGTGATATAGCTAATGTTTTTATTAAATATCAGACTAAAACTATGCTCATAATAGTTTTAGATTAAAAAATTATTCTTTAGCCACACTTCCAAAACTCCATAAACAATATGTCTAAGACTTAAGTAAAGAAATTTAATCAAGTTCTTTGAAAGAAATAAGTTTCTAAGTTAAGGTCCCTTTATTTGTTTTGCAACCAAATATTAGTGTAAGCATATTTCCACTCACATACTTATCGAACAATCAAGTATATCCATCACTCTATTTAAAAAAAAAGATGTTCATAAACACCAAGGAATTTTTATAGATTTCTGGACCGATCCTTGTCAGAGGTTTGACAAAAATGTCAACGAAATATCTTTTACTAGATACATATTCAATTAGTAATTCTTTTTTTTTCAACAAACACTCTACAAAATATTGGTGCCAAATCTCAATGTGTTTAGTTCTAAACTGTTATACAAGAATTTTAAAATATATATGATATTAGTATTATCACAATGAGCAATGAAAGATTGAGAATTAAAACCATAGTTGTCAAAATTTGACTTCGCTTCTGCGATGCATAAGGATGTTGAGTTTTTTTTAAGAGTGCCAGAAAATAAGATAATTTCTTGAAAAGAGAATACTCTCAAATTTATTTTGCTATCATGAGTATTTTCATGCCAATCCTCATAACAATAGCCAACTAATCCATGATTATTGTCTTTAGTGTTGTGTATTCAAAGCTAACATTTTGCTTCACATGTTTGATCATTTACTTTATGGGTTGTGGGTGGGATAATTGTTTTTTAAATTTAAATTGTGCACTAATTCCTACACTTGTTGCTAGTTTAGGTTTACAAGTTGTCAAGTAAAATAGACTTCCTATCATGCTTCGCTATACCTTATTATCTAGATCATCTCATCCGAAGTCATTTATGGATTTGTTAGTATTAGACTTGTGCAAAAAATAGACAATCAAGATCACTGAAAAAATAAGTGTCTTGGTTAACGTCTCTCTTCTCTCTTTTATTACAATTTTAATTGTAATGACCTTTTGTTCTTTGTATTAATTTTAGTCTCCTCTTTGGCAACAACAGTATATTTCTTGCTGTCAGATGCGGCAATGGTAAAGTGATAATAGGTGCTAAATAAGATCAACTAAATCCTACCACTCGGCACATGAACCAACATCAAGTTCGTGTTGGCCATCTTGTTATATTCAGTGATGGTAAAGTTGGTGATCTCTACCACATGTGGATGTGAAATGTTCGTGTAAAGGGACCGCCTTCCATTGTGTAAAGGGACGAACAATCGGTGACAAAACCCTCAAAAACTTTATTATCTCCATCTCAATTTTGTATTATTATATATTTCCTTCTTAGATATTTTTTCAAAGATTTTTATTGTAAATATGTTCTCTAATCAACTTTATTTATAGCTCTAATCTTCAAAAGAGGGCATAGATTTTAACAAACGGAGCTCTGCACTTCTTGTTAATAATATTTTCGTGGACTCAAGGATCCCCTAGGGCTAATCCCATCTCCTAAAACAATGCAACTACTCACACATGAGGTCTATAACATACATCATGTAAGAGATGAAAACATGAGAGAAAACAAACAAAGGAGAACGAATAATTGGGGAGTCAAGATTCTGGACCCGTTTTGAGTTCCTCTACATTGATCAAGCATTGTATCTCTCTCTCTCTAATAGATAAGAACTATTGAATTTGAATATCTCAAATGTATTTCACTCCAAAGCTGTGTGTCCTACAAATGAGGTTTGGAGCTTCTCATATAGTAAAGTTTCCACACCTTGAAAGAAATTAAATACATCATTAAAATGAGTTAGTGCTCCACTACCCATACTTTGTGTCCATGCTATGGTGCCCATGCTTGGTGCCCATACTTGGTTCCCATGTTTGGAGCCCATATTTTTATGTCTATTCTTGGTCCTCGTGCTTGGTTACCATACTTTGATGTCCATTTTTTGTTCCCATGCTTGGTGCCCATACTTTTGTGCTCCACAAACCATACTTTGTACCCACACTTTGATGCCCATGTGTGGTGTCCATACTTATATCCATACTTGGTTCCCATGGTTGGTGCCCATACTTTGATGTCCATTCTAGGTGTGGGTCGTTTTGGATATTATGGAGATATTTATGAGAGTGGTCTTATGTTGGTCAATGAGATATTGTAAAAGAAATTAGGGAAAACGGTCTTGCTTATCGTTCGCTTCTTCGTCGTTTCTCATCCCATGTTACTCCAATTTTTACTTATTAAATCCTACAAATTCAACAACTAATTAAACAAGTAAAACTAATACATAATCACACATAAACATCACAACGGGCATTAAAATCGATCATAATATGGCTCATAAATTGTGTACAAATGTAGTGATCAATCTTTTGTTCTTTTTTTATTAATTTTAGTATCCTTTATAGCAACAACAATATATTTCTTGTTTTCAGATGCGGTAATGGTAAAGTAATAATAGGTGTTAAATAAGATCACCTATATCCTACCACTCAGCACATGAACCAACATCAAGTTAATATTTTCCATCTTGTTATATTAGTGACGATAAAATTCGCGATCTCTACCACTTGTAGATCTGACAGGTTCGTGATCGGCTTCACTCTCTATCACCAACCACCTTCCACGGTTGATAAGGGAAGGACAATCGGAGACAAAACCATCGACACTTTTATCATCTCCATCTCGATTTTATATTATTATTTATTTCCTTCTTAAATATCTTTTTACAAGATTTTTTTGTATATTTCTTCTTCAAGCAACTTTATTTATAGCTAATTTTCAAAAGAGGGCATAAATTTTAACAAAATTACATACGATATGTAATTCACAAATACAAATAATATAAATCTTAAAAGAAGAATTTTTAAATGATTATTACCATATTCAAAAGGAATGTAATGAAATATATTTTAAGATAGAGACACGAAGGAGTATTAAATATAAAAAATGGAAAACTAATTTATTTTTTAATTAGATGAAAATATGGAAATATATAGCAATGATTAAATAAATATTTTAAGATAGAGATATTACAAAAAATTAAAAAAGGAAAATTGGAAATTTTTTTATTTTGAAAAATATTGATTACTATGGATGACTAAAATTCAATCATTTGATATGACCTAATTTAATCTTAGCACTTCTTGGTTGAAATAAAATTTAAATTTCCTATGTATAAATTTAAAATAAGTATAGGTAATTTGGTAATAAAGCAAAAGTGTGATATAACTAATGTTTTCTTAAACGTCATTGCATTCATTATATGGATCGTCAAAAACTATTCTCACAATAGATATAGATTGCAAAATGATTCCCAGAATAACTTTTCCATGAGTCTCTAAACAATATATCTAGGACTTGTGTAAAAACACTTTCTCAAGTTCTTTGAAAGAAACAATTTTATTGGTCAAGATCTCTCTATTCTTTGTATGTTTTCTCTATATTTACTTATGTTTTTCTCTATATTTACTTGTGGAGAATATATTTTTTTTTGTCTTTACTAACAACCATGTATATATAGACATCTTGATGTGATTATTACTAGATATACTTTATATTGTAGCTTCCTTCATAGTCTCATTGATAATCTACAATTGATTAGTTCATGACTTATTGTTTATTACCTATTCAAAATGTGATCAAGTCAATCATATGATTAGAACTAATAACATTAACAAAACTAAATAATGATTTGTTTATGTTTAATTAATTCATCATATATATGTTTACGAGAATTTAAGAATTACCGTTAATACACGTTAACTTAATAGACTAATTGGACTAAGACGAGAATTTAAGAATTACCGTTAATACACGTTAACTTAATAGACTAATTGATAATTGTAATTTTGATTAGTTTATGACTATATTACCAATTTAATATAATTGTTAGTAATTTCAAACGGTTTAACCATTCTTATCTTTTAAAAAATATAATTTTATTTTAGTTTTAGTCAGACTAATGCGAATACACTTCATTTTAAATCATTAAATGATTAATTTAATTAAAAATTTAATTGTAATTATCTTTTGTTCTTTTGTATTAATTTTTTAGTCTCAAATTTGTTTATTAATTGAAACTATGTTTTCTTCAATTTTTTTCCTTAAAATTTCTGAATATTTTTTAGTTTGATTTAATGACATTTTACTCTATTATTAATACATAAACTAAGATATTAAACAATTAATAACATAATTATCATTTTAATTTAGAATCAATTTGTTCATTTAAATTAAACATGAACATTAAACCATTAATTTGACATTTTTTGTTTGTTTATTTAAAACATGGTTATCCATACTCATTTAGAGTTCAAAATGAGGCTTCATCCCGGAAAAATATGCACATTAGTAAAAATTGGAGTACTGAAAAGCCATTGTGGTACGTAGGACCAATAAACTACATTTGAAATTATAAAAACTTTCCGACTCCTCTAAAATATTAAATGATAACAAATACTTACATTTGCAATTCAAACAAAGAGAGTGCACGTAACTCCTAGAATGGACAATCAATAACAAAAAACGTGCAACCAAATAAAAAATCGACACGATCCATAACATAAAGTATTATTCCATTTATTTAATTAAAAATATATTATAATATTTTATATCAAAATATTCATTTTAATTAAACTTCTGAGAAGCTAAGGAGACTATTGACATGATTCCTAGTATTCTCTCTCGCAATAACACCATATCTTTTGTTGTCGGATGAGGCAATGGTCAAGTAATAAGTGATGTTAGGTGGAATATGCACTAACCTACCACTTTGCACATTAACCAACCTCACATTTATGTTTGCCATCCTGTTATGTTGAGTGACAGAAAAGTTTGCCATCTCTACCACAAGTGACTATGACAAGTTCGTGAACTGGTGCACTCTATCATTGATACCACGTTCCACGGTTGCTAAAGGAAGGACGATCAGAGACAAAACCATCAAAAACTTTTATCATCTCCATCTCAATTTTGTATATTATATTGTTCCTTCTTAAATATTTTTATTATTTCAAAGATTTTTGTTTTTATATTTCTTCTCTAAGCGACTGTATTTATAGATTTAAGTTTCAAAAAAGGACATAAAGTTCGACAAAATTACATACCACATGTAATTAAGAAATACAAATAATATTAATCTAAAGAGTAATAATTTTAAATTATTATCATCATATTCAAAAGGAATGCGATGAAAAATATTATCATTTAGTATTTTAACTCACCTTTAGAAAAATTTGGCTTTATATGACAAATCAAAACTACATATGGTTTAGTTTTTTTAAACAAATAAGGAAGCATAAAGAAAATGATAACTAAATATTTTAAAATAGAGACATGAAAAAATATTAAATAGAAAAATTGGAAAAGTAGTTGCAAATATGGAAATAAATAGCAATGATAAAATAAATATTTTAAAGCTATTCTCCCAATAGTTATCGGTTACAACATGATTCTCCGGATAACTTTTCGACTAGTCTCTAAACAATATATCTAACACCCGTGTAAAAACACTTTCTCAAATTCTTTGAGAGAACAAATTTTCTTGGTTAAGCTCTCTCTATTCTCTTTTGTAATGTTTGCTCTATATATGCTTGTGGATAATATAATTTTTGTTTCTTAGCGACAACCATGTTTATATAGACATCTTGATGTATTTGTTACTAGATATTCTTTATATTATAGCTTCCTTGATAATCGAAAATTTGATAGTTCATGACTTATTGTTTATTGACCTATTCAAAATGTGATCAAGTCAATCTTATGATTAAAACAAATAGCATTAACAAAACTAAATAATGATTTGTATAATTCATCATATAATTGTTTTACAGGGATTTAAGAATTACCATTAATACACATAAACTTCATAGACTATTTGAGATATTCCAATATTATATATTCAAATAAGAATATATTACAATATTATATATGAAAATATTCATTTTTAATTAAACCTCAAAAATTGTGATGCGACTCTTGACATGATTCTTGGTCTCCTATTTTTCAACAACACCATATTTCTTGTTGTCGGATGTGGCAATAATCAAGGGATAATAGATGTTAGGTAAGATCACCTCTGTCCTACCACTCAACACATGGACCAATTTCAAGTTCGCGTTGGCCATCTTGTTATTTTCAGTGACAGTAAAGTTCGCGGTCTCTACCACATATGGATCTGACAAGTTTGTGATTGGCTTTACTCTGTCGTTGTGACCACCTTCCACTATTGTTAACGGAAGGACGATCAGATATAAAAACATCAACACCTTTATCATCTCCATCTCTATTTTGTATTATTATATATTTCCTTCTTAAATATTTTTTCATTTTTTTTCAAAGATTTGTGCTTATATACTTCTTCTCTAAGCATATTTCTGAAAAGGAATTTGGTCAACCAAATAAGATAATAAATAATCGTTTTGGAGAATAAAAAGAGAGAAAATAACAAATTCCTTTTTTAATAGTGGGCGGCGACTAAAAGAATAAGAAACGACCAAGTTGAACCCTATAGGAGTTACATAACATTTAATCCTTCAAAGTGACGAAGAGTTTCTTGCCTTAGAATTTTGTACTTTTTTTATACCATGAGAGATACCTCATGATATCATATGAAGTAAAACTCTATGGGATAAAATCTTGGTGAAGGAATGAGATTGTACTCACTATCTATGTATTTGATGATTACATTTGTCGAAGATGTGAACATACTCGATCATTGTTGGTGGCTTTGGGGAAGATGTCTATACAAGTTGAGAAGTGCTGGGGATGTATTTTCTAGCTATGGCCCATGAAGTTGTTTGTGTATCAAATGAATTTAAAATCCATATGTATATGCATGTTTCGTTCATGAAATGTAGATGTAACTACAAAGTGGTATGCGGGTTGATTGACGCAATGAAGAAAAATTCGTTGTTTAGTTTCAAGTATTAATTTTATCTAGACTAGTGCACACGTTGTATTGAAGATGGTTCTGTATTTAGTGTTTCTGCGTGATCTAGCCACGATAGTAAATTTATTGCTTCTCCATTTTATTTTTCAAAACGAGATTGTATTTTTTATTGAAAAGAAGTTTTTCATACAATTCTTTATTATTATTTAAGTGTGATATAACTTTACACAAATAGAAAAATGTCATTTTAGTTTGATATCAATATGTAGACTTTGATATTAAATGAATTAATCACACAATTTTTGCATTGAGTGAGAATCAATTAGTTTGGCTTACCTAAACTTAAATATTAAAATATTAATAACACATTTTTGCATGCATTTGGAAAGACATTTAGCTATATTCATATGGAATTCAAAATAAGACTTCATGTTTGAAAATTATTCTTACTAGTTAATTGGAATAAAGAACAGATGTTGTGATACGAAGGGCCAACTAACTTTCTTTTGAATTTATAAAAAAAAATCCGGTAAGCTGAGAGATCAAATGGTAATAAATACTCTGTGTTGCAATCCAAATTAAGAGAGTGGACATCACCTCCCACAATAGACAATTAACAAGCAAACTAACAGCAAATGGACAAGTCTCTCTGATAAACTACTTATTAATTTATTCAGTTAAGAACATATTACAATATTGTATCTAATAATATGCTTTCATTAGTTAAAACACGTAGAAGCGACATGTGCTCTATGTTTAAGAATGGGCTTGAAGGTGATGAGCTTCTTGATATGCTTCTTTGGGACCTCTTTGGTAACAACATTGTATTTCTTGTTTTCAGATGCAAAAATGGTAAAGCGATAATAGGTGTTAAGTAAGAATACCCTTGTCTTACAAGTCAACAAATGAAACAACTTCAAGTTAGTGTTTTTCTGTTTGTTCTATTCAATAACCATGGAATTCACGATCTCTACCACATTTGAATCTGATAAGTTCTTGATGAGCTTCAATCCCTCGGAGAAACCACCTCCAATGGTTGTTAGGGGAAAGAATATCAAACACAACATCACCAATGCCTTTATCAACCTCATCTCGATTTTGTATTATTATTATTTCCTTCTCAATTCTTGTTATTTTTTTCAATGATTTTTATTTTTGTATATTTTTTCACTAAAAAATTGTATTAATAGCCCTAATTTTTAAAAGTTTGATTTTGCTTTTCAAAGAAGGGCACAAAGTTCAACAAAAATACACAATGCATAAAATTCAGATTCAATAGGAATGCTATGAAAAATATCATTCTAGTAGTGTTTGGATTCAAAGGACAATACGTTTGATTAGCCCCAATAACATAATATGAGGTATTTGAAGATCAAGTGCGATTATTATAGAACGAGAAAAAATAGTTCACCGAAATAGCGAGATCTTGAGAAAAACCCAGAAAAAGAATTGTACTCTTGGATTTCACACTAGCCAGTGCTTGTGCTTTGTTCAAGGAATTATTTTATTCAGAAAAAAAAAATTCAGATTCATTTTGGACACAAAAGTTTATCCTTAAGTTTTTTAAATGTTTCCCAAAACAATTTCCAAGCGGATTGAACTTATTGCGTTCAGATTTCTTGGTTGTTTTCGTCTCAGATTCCACATGAAAATTATTTACCTACATTAAATTACTAACGGGTAGATTCATATATGACCTACACAATGAATGCAGTTTAGCCCGATATCCCAATTCCTAGGCCGACTAACCCACTCAAACGTATGATCATTCATGTTTATGTAATTGCATACAACTAAATATAATTTAACGTTTATATAGCAATAACGTGTCATAGTCAATTCAAGTTACCAAAATTGAAAGAATTAGACATGCATAAACCATAGTGGAAATGAATACAAATCCATTCATGAAGTACGATGAGTTCAATTACACAAAACTCTAGCCTAAAGAATTGATCACATCGATGGATCTACATCTTGGGAAATAAATACACTAAGAAATAATTTAGGAAAATATTTAGAGAAGATCATTTGATCTCTCACCTTCGAGACCTCCTCATCGAGCCATCTCTATCGTTAGTTTGAACCTTCGATGATGTCCGATAGCGTTTTACTGTTTTGCACAACCCAAAAATCTTTTTCTGAGTCTCCTTTCGCTCTACTTTGAGCCTAGAGTCTTCCTAAATTTTTAGAAAAGCTTCCCATCACTTAAAAAATTCAAAGATGTAAAATTTTAGAGAGTTCGGTAAACTGGTCGACGGAGTGGCACTTTTCTCGGGCCAAGCGGTTTGTTGGTATTGGGTAATTTGATATAGAAGAAATATATAATAATAAAAAATTGAGATGGATTTGATAAAGGTGTTGATGGTGTTTTCTTTGATCATCCATCCCCTAGCGACCTTGAAGGTGGTCTCTACAAAGGATTGAAACTAACCAAGAACTTATGAGAATACATGTGATAGATCGCAAATTTCATGGTCACTGAATACAACAAGAACCCCAAAACGAACTTGAAGTTAGTTCATTTCCTAAGTGGTAAGATAAGGGTCATCTTACCACTTTACAATTGTTGCATCTGACATATTAAAAAATGGTCAGGAACCAAATATATCTCATCTTCGAGTATTTGGTTGGGCAGTATATATTCTAATTGCTCCCTAAAATCAACAA
Source organism: Gynandropsis gynandra (assembly GCA_036759665.1). Lineage (NCBI taxonomy): Eukaryota > Viridiplantae > Streptophyta > Magnoliopsida > Brassicales > Cleomaceae > Gynandropsis > Gynandropsis gynandra. Next base: position 3,487,243 of record CM071861.1, on the reverse strand, counting down.
AAATTGGTCCACAACGAAGATTGAGAATTTATGTTGGATATAATTCATCATCCATCATTAGATATCTTGAACGACGAACGATTGATATGTTCACATATTATTTTGCTGATTTTCATTTTAGTGAGAATGAATTCCCAACGTTAGGAGAAGGAAAAAAACAAGCCTCGCAAGATTTAACATGGAAAACATAATCACAGTTATATCTTGATACTTCTACAAAAGAACGTAATCTAAAAGTACAAAATATCATACATTTGCAAAACATTGCAAATCAACTACTAGAATGGTTGAATGATAGAAAAGGAGTTATAAAATCTTATATGCCGGCTGAAAAAGTACTTGCTAAAATACCAAAAGGTCATGCGAGTGAAAGAATTTCAAATGAGTCTAAAAAATGTTTAAAGCATAAAGAACACTTGATTCTAAAGATAAAAGTTTTAAAAAGAGAAAGAAGTTTTATAAAGATATTGATTCCCAAATCATTGAGAACATCCTAAAATAAAGAAATGAGAAAGATGATCTTCAGAATGAAAGGATAAAATAATCATGAGCATAGCGATAACAATGAGATTTCCATTAACTATATCTATGATGAAAAGATTATAAGAAGAGATAAAATAAATTACAATGATGAAATATTCTCATCTTTATACCCAATGAAATTGAAATTTATAATGAAGATCCAGAACCAATGATAGTGTTAGAACGTCAAAAGAGACATGATTGGATAAAACTGAAAGAAGCTACGAAAACAGAATTAGACTCATTAAATAAAAGAAAACTTTTTGGACCCATCGTCCAAATGATGTGCTAACTATCAAATAAATAAATTGCCCAATATTCACTTAGCGCAAGAATACAGATCGATGTAATACTAAGATCAAACTCTAGACACTAATGCAACCTAAGTTAAGAATATAACTACGGGCCTGGAGTGATTTAATAGGACCGACATTTGAACCTTCGTCAAGATGGAGTCACATTGGAAATGGAATATATGCCTAAAGTGTGACTCCTTGTTGAAGCAATGCAACTCATCTTCATCAAAGATTACTCTCAGCTTATTTATTGCTTCGTAAGGATAACACTTTGTGGAAATCCTTGGCATTCTATCCATGTGCTTGAATTCATAGAGAAATTTCGGCTTTGGCAGCACTTGCAAAATGACCAATTAAGAATACATCAGACTTCTACCGACTCAAGCGACCCTAGCGACTCAAGAAACACTTGCGATTCAAGCGACCCCAAAGACTCAAGCGACCTTTGCGCGTGGACCCTACCGACTCAAGCAACCCTTGGGACTCAAGTGACCCTTGTAACTCAAGCGACCATTGCGACCCAATAAGTCTCTTGAGTCAAAGAGGGTCATAAGTCTCAAGCGACTAACTTAGACTCCTAACCCTCTTAAATTCAAGCGACTCAATGAGATTTAAGCAACCCTTGCGACTCAAGCCACTCACTGTGACTCATGCCCTCTTCGTCTCAAATGACTTAGTGATACTCAAGTGACTCATTGAGAGTCACACCCATTTGAAATCAACAAAAGATTTCTCTTTACATACCCTTATATCTAATGTATTTCATTTGCAACGTAAAACCCTAAATCGATCCACTCAAAGACGCCATTGAAAGTTGCCTGCTTCTTTCTTTCTTCTCACTTCAAAATTTCTTTGGTCGCAACTTCGAAATTTATTTCTTCCTTACATTGAACTCGATCCTTGTTCTCAACTTCGAAATAGCCTCTCGCTCCTTCCTATTAACTTTGAAATAGGTTTCATTTCCAAATATGCCAAATCGTGTGTGTTTTCACATGCAAAACATAGCGGCACATTTTTCTTTTCTCCATCATCTTTCTTTTCAATCCTAAGGTTTTCGAGGATATACATGAAGCAAGGAAGCCCTAGAAGAGCATCGTTGATATTTTTCCGTCTAAAACGAAACATCATGAAGTTCATAAATTTTATTACCGTTCCAAATTTCTACAAATAAAGAAATAAATAAAATAAGGAAATATTTTATTGGAATATTTAAGATAAGAGACGGAAAATTAATTAGAAATTATTAGTTTTTGAAATATTAATTACTAATATTAAGATTCCATCATTATTTTACTTCTTAATTATAGTTTTTCGTTTTGATTAGAAAAAGTTGGATTATACATTTGTTAATATCATTTAAGATGATAATTCGTAAGAATTACAAATAAAGTTTAAAATTGACAAAGTTAAAGAGTAGATGAATAGACGTTTTGATGGAGTGCTAACAATTTTAAAGGAGGTAACTTCAAAAATACATTTGATATGCTATTAGGATTTTAACCCTACCTTTCCCCTAACTAAAACATTTTCACCTTCAACTCTACCTTTATAATATTGATAACACTATATTGCCATTTTCTTTAACTGGCAGCTTCAGCTCTAAACCTCACTTTAGTTGACATATAAAACAAAATCTGACTCTTAAAAATATTCCGTTTTCTTTTTTAGAGAAAAATAAGGAAAGTATATACCCAATTCACTATAAAAAAAACTAGCATTTTCCAACGGACATATCCGTTGGAAAATGCCTAAAATCCGCTGGAAATCTCTGTTTCCAACGGACACCAACGGATTCCCGTCCGTTGCGAATAGTTCGTTGCAAATGAGGATCCGTTGCAATTCGCAACGGTCATCCAATGGATTATATCCGTTGCAGCGCTTCAACGGAATTGGCAACGGAATTTTCCGTTGGAAACGTGGTAACGGACGCCCGTTGGAAACATTTGTAACGGATCACCGTTGCAACGTTGCAATGGACGGCCGTTGGAAAGCAACGGCTGTCTGTTACAAATTACGCGGGGAAAAATTCATCTTTCCAATGGGCATCCGTTGCCATTTTGCGGGAAATAGCAATGGACGTCCGTTGCAAAATGGTGGGTAAGGACTACCGTTAACATTTGGCGGGAAATAGGTTCCAACGGATGCCCGTTAGAGTTTCCAACGGATGCCCGTTGGAAATCTTGAAAAAAAATAAAAAATTTTTAAAAATTAAAATTTTTTTAAAAATAAATAAAAAGTTTTTAATTAAAATATTAAATTGTTCACAAAAAACTAAAACTAAAACTACGTTAATCTACCCTATTACATTTCGGGATCGATATCGTCTCCGTGATCGCCATCACGTCTAGAGGGCGTTGCATCTGAATCGAGAATCGGTTCTTGCTGCGACGTTGATCCCCTCCCTTGCCCCGACATCAACTCGATGACGCTCTCCAGGTGTTGCACTTTGGCTCGAGTTTCTCGAAGTTGTGCTTCGAGATATTCGATCCGCCGTTTTTGCGAAAAACTCTCTTGCACCGCGGGAGGTACCGTCGTGACGTCCTCGATGATATCCTTTTGAAGTGCCCCGAGACCGTATAGACGTTCCTTATACGGTCTCACCGACTACAAGACAAACAAAAGCAACGTTAGATTTTCACAAATTATTTGATTAATATTTGAGAAATAAAATAATAACCTTTTACCTCTAAATAAATTTGGTCCTTTTGTAAAGGATTGAGGTCGTCGGGGCTTGAACCGCAAGCCTGAGATTGCTGTGTGATCTTCTCCGTCACTGCTCTCACGGTTCGCTCCGCTCGAGGATCGACGAGTTCCGGTTCGTCGGCCTCTTCCTCGACAACCGACTTCTTCTTTGCATGGGTTTCTAATACCACTTCAAGAAGAGTCGGTTCTCTTCCCATCCGTTGCATCTACAATATAAAATAAATGTTGTAGATAAATATTTAAATAAAAAAATCTAAATAATTAATTTTACCAATTCTTTTTTTCTTTTCGTGAAGGATTTTGATCCCGAAGTATGGCGATGCGGACCATCTCCGGGAACCTTCTCACCATAGCGATTTTGTTTGGCCTTCTCGCTCTTGGCCTTGAATTCCGTAGACTCCCAATGCTCAATCATTTTGTTGAAGACCGTTTCGGTTGCCCATCTCGGTTTGCTATTGTTGGCGTAGTAGTTGCGCTTTGCACCATTGATCATTAGGCGCATCCGAACCTGCATGTCGCACATCCATGCTGTGTAGATGCGCGTTATATGAGTTCTCCGCCATCTGTATGAACGCCGCAAATAAAGTTATAACATTTTAAGTTTTCAAATATATATATAATTAAAAAGTTGAAATATAATTAAAAAAAACTTACAATAAAAGTGTCCACCATCGCTGGCGAACAACTTCTGGCGTAACTTGCCAGGAATAGTAGAGGTCGTCCTGTAAGGACCCTTGGATGATGTTGTTGTTGGTGTGTTTTAATACATCATCCTCATCAAACCTACATATCAAAAATAAAAATTTAGATAATATTTATGAAATATAATAATACAAATCAAAATAATTAGATAATATTTACCATAACGTCCCAGGAGCACGTTCTGGATCGATGATCGGAAGGGTTGGACGCCCATCGAAATCATTGATTAATGCATCGATATCTATCATATCGTTCTCGTCAACAAATATTGGTGGTGCCGATACTGGAGACGGAGGCTGATATGGTGGTGGTGGCGGCGGGGGAGGCGCTCCCGCGGAACCAGCAAGTAAACCACCCGATCTTATGAAACGTCTCGGTCTCATTGTTTCTATGTTTTCGAATAGTTTGTGTGTGAAATGTGAATTTTAGAGAAGTGTTTTGAGTTGGAATTATGTTGAAATAAGAACAGTTCTGTCGGATTATATATATCGAAATTTCCAACGGGCATCCGTTGGAAAACACGTCATCGCAACGGAAGGAGTAAATTGACGCGACGTTTCGCATTCCCAACGGTCATCCGTTGGAAATTCCAACGGATGCCCGTTGGGAATGCATCTTCCCGAGGCGACGGATGGCTAAATGGCGGCTCGTCTGCCTTTGCAACAGTCATCCGTTGGAGATTCCAACGGATGACCGTTGGAAATTTCAACGGATGACCGTTGGAAAGCCTGCGAAAATGGTTGGGAAAGCTGCATTTTCTGCAGTCATCATTACACTTTCCCATCACTTAAACAATTCAAAGATGTAATTTCGAGAGAGTTCGATAAATTGGTCGACCGAGTGGCACTTTTCTCGGGCCTAGCGGTTTGTTGGAATGGGGTAATTTGATATAGAAGAAATATAAAATAATAAAAAATTGAGATGGATTTGATAAAGGTGTTGATGGTGTTTCTTTGATCATCCATCCCTTAGCGACCTTGAAGGTGGTCTCTACATAGGATTGAAACTAACCAAGAACTTATGAGATTCACATGTGATAGATCGCAAATTTCATGGTCACTAAATTCAACAAGAACCCCCAAAACGAACTTGAAGTTAGTTCATTTCCTAAGTGGTAAGACAAGGGTCATCTTACCACTTTACCATTGTCGCATCCGACATATTAACAAATGGTCAGGAACCAAATATGTCTCATCTTCGTGTATTTGGTTGGACAGTATATGTTCTAATTGCTCCCTAAAATCGATAAAAATGGGCCTAGCAGCGATTAACTCATTATTATGATAACATTAAGTATGCAATCCTAAATCCTAAGTCGACTAATCGAGCAGTCAAATTCTCATTAATCGAACTAATAAACAATGAATGGTTCCAGGTTCATAATCTAACCTCCCGGTTAAACATGAATTCCTAAATTATCGAGTGGACAACACAAGTACAGAACATTAAACATGTTGATTGTAGAATCGAAATACAAGAAAATTTTGAAAGGTCAAAGCATTAACACATAACTACAAGCATCCCTTACAAAACTGATTTCTCTAACCAATAGCTATAAGCTTACCCACTAATGGATTCTATTGTTAAAAAAAAAAAGAGAAAACAACAATAGACATGATAACGAGTAAGGAATATGATGCCTTGGACTTCCCTATCTCGTTACCGAAGTTCCAATTGTTGTCTCCTTCCTTCTTCAACTTCTCCTGAGCTCTCCTATATGTTTTTCGTCCTTCCCTCTGTTCCGAACAACTACCTCTATTTAAAAGGTTCATCAAGTTCTCTAAGTCTCACCATCTCACCCATTTGAGATTGAATCTCATCTCTTTTCTCTCTTCATCTTCATCTCTAATCAGTTCTCTGAAAACTCTTTGTGACCGTTCTGAAATTTGTGACCTTCATCGCAAAGTTGACATGGTGGACACAAGGCATCGTGTTGTCTCTGTGTTACTCAAGGTCTATGTAATCGGCAAACTCTATCACAATGCATTCACCTACAATTCCACAGAAAATTGATGGAGAACACTGTGATGTATCTTTATTACGTAAGGTCTTGGTAATCGGCAGACTCACACATCGTGTTGTATCTGTGCTACTTACGATCAAGGTTGTAGGCGAACTCGGAGATGGTGTTGAGTCACACATGAGTCTATAATGATTTAGAGGGAGAAGAGAATGGAAGCGGTAGAACTCGTCGCTCGGGTGGGATGAGGGAGAGAAGAGAATGGAGACGATAGAACTCTCTTTGCTCAGGCAGGATAAGGGGAGAAGAGAATAGAGGCACATAACTCGTCCCTCAGGCAGGATAAGGGAGAGAAGAGAATGGAGGCGACATAACTCTTGTCGCTCGAGCGGGGCGAGGGAGAGAAGAGAATGGAGTCAGTAGAACTCGTATCTGTTGGGCGTGATTAGGGAGAGAAGAGAATGGGGGCAGCACACTCGAGTGGGATAAGGGGGAGAGAAGAATGGAGTAGTAGAAACAAAAACATAAAATAAAATAAACCCTATTTTAATTTGGGTTTTCGGGTTCCTCGGGTTTAACCCGAACCCGAATAAGACCGGTCCGAACCCGAACGGATTTTAATATTTGGACCCATATGGGTTTTAGGGTAACTTGTTTACACAACAATCTGGATTTTTCAGGTCGATCCGAGTTGGTCCAGTCCGGGTAACCCGAATTGGCCACCCCTACTTTTTGACCTTTGTGATCTTTTGTGACCTTTGTCAATCATTATTAATAAATCCACATTTAAACGTTGAAATTTTCTTATTTTGCATATATTGTTCGTAATTATGTGAAATCTATAAATTAGGTTATGTCATTTCATCTTATAAATCCATAAGACCTAATATGAGCCTTGTATAATCCTCAATTGGCATAAACTAGAACGACATAAATTTAAACGGGAACCTTCCGACTCATGCCACCCAATATGACCCTTATGTGACCCTAAATACGACCCAATATGACCCTTGTGTGACCCTCAATTGGCATAAATTAAAATGATGCATATTTAAACGAGAATCCATCTTACTCATGTGACCTAATATGACCCTTCTATGACCCTCAATTGAAATAAATTAAAATGATGCATATTTAAATGGGAACCATCAGACTCATGCGACCTAATATCACCCTTGTGCTACCCTTAATTAGCATAAATTAGAAAGATGCATATTTAAATGTTGAAAATGTGTTATTTTGCATGGTTTACGTTCTTTCATCCTAATAGATCCAGAATTTAGTCGAGTTTGCATCTATTGTTCATAATTATGTGAAAAAGAAGTACAATGATCTTTGACCATTCGACCCATGTGACCCATGTGTGACTACATAGAAATGTCATTTTCAAAATTTTTGAATTGTAGATGTTTAATTAAGAATCAATATAGACAATAATATAATTAATTTTGAAATTCGACAAAGTTTAAAATGTATTTTTTTTTTGAAATTTGCTCAATTTCACAACGAGTTCTTAAAGCACGACTATCACTTTTGAACACATTTATTCATTCTACACTTCTTGTGACACATGGCTAAAAATCCATTTTAACCAGTTCTTGACGTTTTTAAAGTATCTGAATTAACATGAGTTACGTTCCTAAAATATTGAAAGCACAATTTAAACGTCCAATATAATTTGTAACCTTTGTGACCTTTTGACCCAATGTTTAAAAGTATCTTAATTAACATGATTTACGTTCCTAAAAATATTGAAAGCACAATTTAAACGTCCAATGCAATTTGTAACCTTTGTGACCTTTTGACCCAATATCACGTGAACCCATCTCACTCATGCAACCCAATATGACCCTTGTGCGACCATCAATTGGCATAAATTAGAACGATGCATATTTAAAAGTTGAATATGTCTTATTTTGCATGGTTCTATCCCTTCATCCCTATAAATCCATAATTCGTCGAGTTCACATCTATTGTTCCTAATTATGTGAAAAAAGACAATTGTGGCGTTTGTGACTATTCTACCCATGTGTGACTCTTTAGAAATGTAATTTTTAAAAGTTTTGAATTGTAGATGTTTAATTAAGAATCAATATAGACGATAACATCAATAATTTCGAAATTTGACAAAATTTTAAATGTATTGTTTTGAAATTTTCTAAAATTCATCCAACGAGTTCTTTAAACACTACTATCACATTTGAAATACGTTTATTTGTTCCATTGTTCTTGTGATACATGGGTAAAAATCCATTTTAACCATTGTTTGACGTTGCAAACTATCTAAATTAGCTTGATTTACGTTCATAAATTTATCAAAATCACAATTTAAACGTCCAACGTAAATTTTTATTAGCTTCATATATACGTGGAACATCTATAAATTCTATTGCTTTTTCGCTCTTCCTCTACTTCCTCTCACTCCCCTTTTATTTAGAGTTCAAGATGAGGCTTCATCTTGGAAAAATAAGCACATTAGTAAAAATTGGAGTACTGAAAAACCATTGTGGTACCAATAAACTTCATTTGAAATTATAAAAAACTTTCCAACTCCTCTAAAAGATTAAATGATAACCAATACTTGCATTTGCAATTAAAACAATGCGAGTGCATGTGACTCCAAGAATGAACAATCAATAACAAAAAACGTAAAACAAATAGAAAATCGACACGATCCATAACATAAAGTATTATTCCATTTATTCAATTAAAATATATTATAATATTATATATCAAAATATTCATTTTAATTAAACTTCTGAGAAGCTAAGGAGAATCTTGACAAGATCCCTAGTATTCTCTTTCGCAATAACACCATATCTTTTGTTGTCGGATGTGGCAATGGTCATGTAATAAGTGATGTTAGGTGGAGCACGCACTGTCCTCTCATCTTCCACATTAACCAACCTCAAATTTGCGTTTGTCATCCGGTTATGTTCAGCGACGGAAAATCTTGCCATCTCTAACACATGTGGACGTGGGGAGCGCGTGATAGGGTGCATCATGTCATTGATACCACATTCCACGGTTGCTAAAGGAAGGACGATCAGAGACAAAACCATCAAAAATTTTATCATCTCCATCTCGATTTTGTATTATTATGTTGTTCTTTCTTAAATATTTTTATTTTTTCAAAGATTTTTGTTTGTATACTTCTTCTCTAAGCGTCTGTATTTATAGATTTAAGTTTCAAAAAAGGGCATAAAGTTCAACAAAATTACATACCATATGTAATTCATAAATACAAATAATATTCATCTAAAGAGAAAAACGTTTAAATGATTATCATTATATTCCAAAGGATTGCGATGAAAAATATTATTATTTAGTATTTTAACTCATGTTTAGAAAAATTTGGCTTTATATGACAAATCAAAACTACATATGGTTTAGTTTTTTAAACAAATAAGGAAGTATAAAGAAAATGACAAAGAAATATTTTAAGATAGAGACATGAACAAATATTAAATAGAAAAATTGGAAAAGTAGTTGCAAATATGGAAATAAATAGCAATGATAAAATAAATATTTTAAGATAAAGATATGACAAAAGAACTAAAAAGGAAAATGGAAAATTCAATATTTTGGAAAGTATTAATTACTATGGATGACTAAGATTCCATCATTTGATATGACCTAATTCAAGCTTAGCACTTCTTTGTTGAAATAAAAATAAAATGTCCTATGTGTAAATTTAAAATAAATATAGGTAATTTGGTAATAAAGCAAAAGTGTGGTATAACTAATGATTTCTTAAACATCATTGCATTTCATTATATGGATCGTCTAAAGCTGTTCTCTCAATAGTTATAGTTACAAAATGATTCTCCGAATAACTTTTCGACTAGTCTCTAAACAATATATCTAAGACTTGTGTAAAAAGACTTCCTCAAATTCTTTGAAAGAAACAATTCTTGGTTAAGATCTCTCTATTCTCATTGGTAATGTTTGTTCTATATATGCTTGTGGAGAATATAATTTTTGTTTCTTAGCAACAACCCTGTTTATATAGACGATACGTCTTGATGTGTTTGTTACTAGATATTCTTTATATTATAGCTTCCTTGATAATCTACAATTTGATAGTTCATGACTTATTGTTTATTGATCTATTCAAAATGTGATCAAGTCAATCATATGGTTAAAACTAATAGCAGTAACAAAACTAAATAATGATTTGTTTATGTTTAATTAATTCATCATATAAATGCATTACGAGGATTTAAGAATTACCATTAATACACATAAACTTCATAGACTATTTGAGATATTACAATATTATATATTCAAATAAGAATATATTACAATATTATCTATGAAAATATTCATTTTTAATTAAACCTCAAAAAATGTGATGCGACTCTTGACATGATTCTTAGTCTCCTCTTTTTCAACATCACCAAATTTCTTGTTGTGGGATGTGGCAATAATCAAGTGATAATAGATGTTAGGTAAGATCACCTATGTCCTACCACTCAACACATGAACCAATTTCATGTTCGTGTACGCCATCTTGTTATTTTCAGTGACAGTAAAATTTGGGGTCTCTACCGCATGTGGATCTGACAAGTTTGTGATTGGCTTTACTCTATCGTTGTGACCACCTTCCACGGTTGTTAAGGGAAGGACGATCAGAGACAGAAACATCGACACCTTTACCATCTTCATCTCGATTTTGTATTTATTATATATTTCCTTCTTAAATATTTTTAATTTTTTTCAAATATTTTTGTTTGTATACTTCTTCTCTAAGCATATTTCTAAAAATTAATTTGATCAACCAAATAAGATAATAAATAAACGTTTTGGAGAATAAAAAGAGAGAAAAGAACAAATTCCTTTTTAAATAGTGGGCGACGACCAAAAGAATTTGTTTGTGTATCAAATGTGTATATGCATGTTTCGTTCATGAAATGCAGATGTAACTACAAAGTGGTATGCGGGTTGATTGACACAATGAAGAAAAATTCGTTGTTTAGTTTCACGTATTACTTTTATCTAGACTAGTTCACACATTGTATTGGCCATGGTTCTGTATTTAGTATTTCTGCCTGATCTAGCCACGATAGTCAATTTATTGCTTCTCCATTTTACTTTACAAAAAGAGATTGTATTATTGTAGAAAACAAGTTTTTCTTACATTTCTTTATTATTATATAAGTGTGATATAAATTTACACAAATAGAATAATATCATTTTAGTTTAATATCAATATGTAAACTTTGATATTAATGACTTAATCACACAATTTTTGCATTGAGTGAGAATCAATTAGTTTGTTTTAACTAAACTTAAATATTAAAGCAGAAATAACACATTTTTGCATGCATTTGAAAGGACATTTAGCTATATTCATATGTAATTCAAAATAAGATTTCATGTTTGAAAATTATTCATACTATTTAATTGGAATAAAGGAAAGATGTTGTGATACGAAGGGCCAACTAATTTTCTTTTCAATTTATAGAAAAATTCAGAGTAAGCTGAGAGATCAAATGGTAATAAATACTCTGTGTTGCAATTCAAATTAATAGAGTGCACATCACATCCAACAGTAGACAAACAATAACAATTAACAAGCAAACTAATATCAAATGGGCAAATCTCTATGATAAACTACTTATTAATTTATTCAATTAAGAACATATTACAATATTTAAAGAAAAATAGGGAAAGTATATACCCAATTATAGAAAATTAGTAAAAAAATACTTATCACTTTAACCAAGTGCACTGGAAGCATATCCATGTAAAATTTATGTAAAAGTACTTAAGACAATTTTTATTCATCAAAGAACAAACACTCTAGAATTCTAGATCGTCTAACTTGACAAAATTCTCTACTACTTATGCAGAGACTACCTTGAGGTATACTGTTATTATCAAATTATAGCGGAGTGGGGTTTTTTTATTTATTTTATGTTTTCATTTTGTTTTCTTATACATTCATCATTTTTCTTTTTGTTTCTTCCTCCACGTATGTGTGTGGATATATTTCTTTGCTCAAACCTTTTATCTTAAGACGTGGAAGTAAGATACTACCTCAACACTAAGATACAAGCCAATTTCATTGCACTTTTATCTGTAGACTCATATATACCGGCTGAAATAGTACTTGCTAAAACACCAAAAGGCCATGCCAATGAAAGAATTTCAAATGAGTATAAAACACGTTTAAAGCATAGAAGAACACTTGGTTCTAAAGATAAAAGTCTTAAAAAGAGAAAGAAGTTTTATAAAGATATTGATTCCCAAATCATAGAGAACATCCTAAAATAAAGAAATGAGAAAGATGATCTTCAGAATGAAAGGATAAAATTATCATGAGCATAGCAATAACAATGAGATTTCCATTAACTATATCTATGATGAAAAGATTATAAGAAGAGATAAAATAAATTACAATGATGGAATATTCTCATCTCTATACCCAATGAAATTGAAATTTATAATGAAGATCCAGAACCAATGATAGTGTTAGAATGTCAAAAGAGACATGATGGGATTAAGCTGAAAGAAACTACGAAAATAGAATTAGACTCATTAAATAAAAGAAAAGTTTTTGGACCCATCGTCCAAATGATGTGCTAACTATCAAGCAAATAAATTGCCTAATATTTACTTGGCGCAAGAATACGGATCGGTGTAATACTAAGATCGAACTCTAGACACTAATGCAATCGAAGCTAAGAATATAACTACGTGCATGGAGTGATTTAATAGGGCAGACATTTGAACCTTCGTCAAGATGGAGTCACATTGGAAATGGAATATATGCCAAAATTGTGACTCCTTGTTGAAGCAATGCAACTCATCTTCATCTAAGATTACTTTAAACTTATTTATTGTTTCGTAAGGATAACAATTGGTGGAAATCCTTGGCATTCTATCTATGTGGTTGAATTCATAGAGAAATTTCGGCTTTGGCAGCACCTGCAAAATGACCAATAGAAGAATACATCTGACTTCTACCGACTCAAGCGACCCTAGGGACTCAAGAAACACTTGCGATTCAAGCGACCCTTGCGCCTTCACCCTACCGACTCAAGCAACCCTTGGGACTCAAGTGACCCTTGCAACTAAAGCGACCGTTGCGACCCAATAAGTCTCTTGAGTCAAATAGGGTCATAAGTCTCAAGCGACTAACTCAGACCCCTAACCTTCTTAAATTCAAGTGACTCAATGAGATTCAAGCAACCCTTGCGATTCAAGCGACTCACTGAGACTCATGCCCTCTTCGTCTCAAATGACTCATAGAGACTCAAGTGACTCATTGAGAGTCACACCCATTTGAAATCAACAAACAATTTCTCTTTCCATAACCTAATATCGAATGTATTTAATTTATAACGTAAAACCCTAGAAATGGATCCACTCTTAGACGCCATTGAAAGTTGACTCGTGTTCTTTTCTTCATTACTGACCCTTTCCTTCTTCTTTCTTTCTTCTCACTTCAAAATTTCTTTGGTCGCAACTTCGAAATTTATTTCTTCCTTAATTTGAACTCGATCCTTTTTCTCAACTTCGAAATTGCCTCTCGCTCCTTCCTATCAACTTTGAAATAGGTTGCATTTAAAAAAATGCCAAATCGTGTGTGTTTTCACATGCAAAATATAAGGGCACATTTGTCTTTTCTCTATCATCTTCTTAAAAACCAAGGAGTGTTTGTAGATTCCAGAAGCCAACGGTTTGAGAAACATGTCTACAAATTATCGTTTATTAGACACATATTCGATTGTAATATTTTTTTCCACAAACTCTCTACAAAATATTACTGTCTAATCTTAATATGCTTTGTTCTAAAATGTTGTACCAGAATTTTAAAATATTTATGATATTAGTATTATCACAATGAGCAATGAAAGATTGGGAATCAATACCATAGTTCTCAACATTTGATTCATCCAAATGAGTTGTGTTGTACAACTCTAATGTAATATATTTTGCTTATGCGATGGATAAGGATGTCAAGGTTTGTTTATAAGGGTGCCAAAAAATAAGATAATTTCTTAAAAAGAGAATAATCTCAAAATTATTTCGCTATCATGAGTATTTTCACGTTAATTCTCATAACAGTAGCCAACTAATCTATGATTAGCGTCTTTAGTGTTGTGCATTCAAAGTTAACATTTTGTTTCACATGTTTGATCATTCATTTTACGGGTTATGGGTGGGATGACTTTTGTTTGACTTGAAATTATGCACTATTCCCCACACTTGTTGCTAGTTTAGGTTTACAAGTTTTCAAGTAAAATAGACTTCCTATCATGCTTCGCTATACCTTCTTATATACATAGTCTTCTCTGAAGTATTTTATTGATTTGTTAGTATTAGACTTGTGTAAAAACACTCAATCAAGATCATTGAAAAAAATAAGTGTCTCGGTTAAGTTCTCTCTTCTCTCTTTTATTAAATGTTTAATTGGAATGACCTTTTGTTCTTTTGTATTCACTTTAGTCTCCTCTTTGGCAACAACACTATATTTCTTGTTTTTGGATGCGACAATGGTAAAGTGATAATAGGTGTTAAATAAGATCAACTATATCCTACCACTCAGCACATGAACCAACATCAAGTTCATGTTAGCCATCTTGTTATATTCAGTCACTTTAAAGTTCACGATCTCTATCCTCCGACTCATACCACCCAATATGACCCTTATGCGACCCTAAATACGACCCAATATGACCCTTGTGTCACCCTCAATTGGCATAAATTAGAATGATGCATATTTAAACGAGAATCCATCTTACTCATGTGACCTAATATGACCCTTCTATGATCCTCAATTGAAATAAATTAAAACGATGCATATTTAAATGGGAACCATCCGAATCATGCGACCCAATATCACCCTTGTGCTACCCTTAATTACCATAAATTAGAAAGATGTATATTTAAATGTTGAAAATGTGTTATTTTGCATGATTTAGGTTCTTTCATCTAATAGATCCAGAATTTAGTCGAGTTTGCATCTATTGTTCATAATTATGTGAAAACGATGTACAATGATCTTTGTGACTATTCGACCCATGTGACCCATGTGTGACTACATAGAAATGTCATTTTCAAAATTTTTGAATCGTAGATGTTTAATTAAGAATCAATATAGACAATAATATAATTAATTTTGAAATTCGACAAAGTTTTAAATGTATTTTTTTGAAATTTGCTCAATTTCACAACGAGTTCTTAAAGCACGACTATCACTTTTGAACATTTTTATTCATTCTACACTTCTTGTGACACATGGCTAAAAATCCATTTTAACCAGTTCTTGACGTTTTAAAGTATCTGAATTAACATGATTTACGTTCCTAAAAATATTGAAAGCACAATTTAAACGTCCAATGCAATTTGTAACCTTTGTGACCTTTTGACCCAATATCACGGGAACCCATCTCACTCAGCAACCCAATATGACCCTTGTGCGACCATCAATTGGCATAAATTACAACGATGCATATTTAAAAGTTGAATATGTCTTATTTTGCATTGTTCTATCCCTTCATCCTTATAAATCCATAGTTTGTCGAGTTCACATCTATTGTTCCTAATTATGTGAAAAAGACTATTGTGGCGTTTGTGACCATTCTACCCATGTGTGACTCTTTAGAAATGTAATTTTTAAAAGTTTTGAATTGTAGATGTTTAATTAAGAATCAATATAGACGATAATATCAATAATTTCGAAATTTGACAAAATTTTAAATGTATTGTTTTGAAACTTTTCTAATCCAACGAGTTCTTTAAACACTACTATCACTTTTGAAATACATTTATTTGTTCCATAGTTCTTGTGATACATGGGTAAAAATCCATTTTAACCATTGTTTGACGTTGCAAACTATCTAAATTAACTTGATTTACGTTCATAAATGTATCAAAATCACAATTTAAACGTCCAACGTAATTTTTTATTAGCTTCATATATACGTGGAACATCTATAAATTCTATTGCTTTTTCACTCTTCCTTATCTTCCTCTCACTCCCCTTTTATTTAGAGTTCAAAATGAGGCTTCATCTTGGAAAAATAAGCACATTAGTAAAAATTGGAGTACTGAAAAACTATTGTGGTACGTAGGACCAATAAACTTCATTTGAAATTATAAAAAACTTTCCGACTCCTTTAAAAGATTAAATGTTAACCAATACTTGCATTTGCAATTCAAACAAAGCGAGTGCACATGACTCCAAGAATGGACAATCAATAACAAAAAACGTGCAAACAAATAGAAAATCGACACGATCCATAACATAAAGTATTATTCCATTTATTCAATTAAAATATGTTATAATATTATATATCAAAATATCCATTTTAATTAAACTTCTGAGAAGCTGAGGAGAATCTTGACAAGATCCCTAGTATTCTCTTTCGCAATAACACCATATCTTTTGTTGTCGGATGCGGCAATGGTCATGTAATAAGTGATGTTAGGTGGAGCACGCACTGTCCTCTCATCTTCCACATTAACCAACCTCAAATTTGTGTTTTTCATCCAGTTATGTTCAGCGACGGAAAATCTTGCCATCTCTAACACATGTGGATGTGGGGAGCGCGTGATCGGGTGCATCATATCGTTGATACCACATTCCACGGTTGCTAAAGGAAGGACGACCAGAGACAAAACCATCAAAACTTTTATCATCTACATCTCGATTTTGTATTATTATGTTGTTCCTTCTTAAATATTTTTATTTTTTCAAAGATTTTTGTTTGTATACTTCTTCTCTAAGCGTCTGTATTTATAGATTTAAGTTTCAAAAAAGGGCATAAAGTTCAACAAAATTACATACCATATGTAATTCATAAATACAAATAATATTCATCTAAAGAGAAAAACTTTTAAATGATTATCATTATATTCTAAAGGATTGCGATGAAAAATATTATTATTTAGTATTTTAACTCATGTTTAGAAAAATTTGGCTTTATATGACAAATGAAAACTACATATGGTTTAGTTTTTTAAACAAATAAGGAAGTATAAA
>CM071861.1:3412972-3469809 GCA_036759665.1 Gynandropsis gynandra | reverse complement strand
TTGGTAATAAAGCAAAAGTGTGGTATAACTAATGATTTCTTAAACATCATTGCATTCATTATATGGATTGTCTAAAGCTATTCTCTCAATAGTTATAGTTACAAAATGATTCTCCGAATAACTTTTCGACTAGTCTCTAAACAATATATCTAAGACTTGTGTAAAAAGACTTCCTCAAATTCTTTAAAAGAAACAATTTTTTTGGTTAAGATCTCTCTATTCTCATTGGTAATGTTTGTTCTATATATGCTTGTGGAGAATATAATTTTTGTTTCTTAGCGACAACCCTGTTTATATAGACGTCTTGATGTGTTTGTTACTAGATATTCTTTATATTATAGCTTCCTTGATAATCTACAATTTGATAGTTCATGACTTATTGTTTATTGACCTATTCAAAATGTGGATCTGACAAGTTTGTGATTGGCTTTACTCTATCGTTGTGACCACCTTCCTTGGTTGTCAAGGGAAGGACGATCAGAGACAGAAACATCGACACATTTATCATCTCCATCTCGATTTTGTATTTATTATATATTTCCTTCTTAAATATTTTTAAAATTTTTCAAATATTTTTGTTTGTATACTTCTTCTCTAAGCATATTTCTAAAAAGGAATTTGATCAACCAAATAAGATAATAAATAAAAGTTTTGGAGAATAAAAAGAGAGAAAACAACAAAATCATTTTTTAATCGTGGGCGGCGACCAAAAGAATTTGTTTGTGTATTAAATGAATTTAAAATCCATATGTATATGCATGTTTCGTTCATGAAATGCAGATGTAACTACAAAGTGGTATGCAGGTTGATTGACGCAATGAAGAAAAATTCGTTGTTTAGTTTCACGTATTACTTTTATCTAGACTAGTTCACACATTGTATTGGCCATGGTTCTGTATTCAGTATTTCTGCCTGATCTAGCCACGATAGTCAATTTATTGCTTCTCCATTTTACTTTACAAAACGAGATTGTATTATTGTAGAAAACAAGTTTTTCACACATTTCTTTATTGTTATTTAAGTGTGATATAATTTTACACATATAGAATAATATCATTTTAGTTTTATATCAATATGTAAACTTTGATATTAATGAATTAATCACACAATTTTTGCATTGAGTGAGAATCAATTAGTTTGTCTTAACTAAACTTAAATATTAAAGCATAAATAACACATTTTTGCATGCATTTGAATGGACATTTAGCTATATTCATATGTAATTCAAAATAAGATTTCATGTTTGAAAATTATTCATACTAGTTAATTGGAATAAAGGAAAGATGTTGTGATACGAAGGGCCAACTAATTTTCTTTTCAATTTATAAAAAAATTCAGAGTAAGCTGGGAGATCAAATGGTAATAAATACGCTATGTTGCAATTCAAATTAAGAGAGTGCACATCACATCGAACAATAGACAAACAATAACAATTAACAAGCAAACTAATATCAAATGGGCAAATCTCTATGATAAACTACTTATTAATTTATTCAATTAAGAACATATTACAATATTTAAAGAAAAATAAGGGAAGTATATACCCAATTGTAGAAAATTAGAAAAAAAAATACTTATCACTTTAACCAAGTGCACTGGAAGTATATCCATGTAAAATTTATGGAAAAGTACTTAAAACAATTTTTATTCATCAAATAACAAACACTTTAGACTTCTAGATCGTCAAACTTGACAAAATTCTCTACTACTTATGCAAAGACTACCTTGCAGGTATATTGTTATTATCAAATTATAGCGGAGTGGGGTTTTTTCATTCATTTTATGGTTTCATTTTGCTCTTTCCTACATTCATCATTTTTCTTTTTTTTCTTCCTCCACATATGTGTGTGGATATATTTCTATGCTCAAACCTTTTATCTTAAGACGTGGAAGTAAGATACTACCTCAACACTAAGATCCGAGCCAATTTCATTGCACTTTTATCTAGAGACTCATATATACCGGCTGAAAAAGTACTTGCTAAAACACCAAAAGGTCATGCCAATGAAAGAATTTCAAATGAGTATAAAACACGTTTAAAGCATAGAAGAACACTTGGTTCTAAAGATAAAAGTCTTAAAAAGAGAAAGAAGTTTTATAAAGATATTGATTCCCAAGTCATAGAGAGCATCCTAAAATAAAGAAATGAGAAAGATGATCTTCAGAATGAAAGGATAAAATAATCATGAGCA
Organism: Gynandropsis gynandra; assembly: GCA_036759665.1. Classification (NCBI taxonomy): domain Eukaryota; kingdom Viridiplantae; phylum Streptophyta; class Magnoliopsida; order Brassicales; family Cleomaceae; genus Gynandropsis; species Gynandropsis gynandra. The sequence goes on along the minus strand of CM071861.1, from coordinate 3,467,617 downwards.
TACCAATAACAATGAGATTTCCATTAACTATATCTATGATGAAAAGATTATAAGAAGAGATAAAATAATTTACAATGATGGAATATTCTCATCTCTATACCCAATGAAATTGAAATTTATAATGAAGATCCAGAACCAATGATAGTGTTAGAATGTCAAAAGAGACATGATGGGATTAAGCTGAAAGAAACTACGAAAATAGAATTAGACTCATTAAATAAAAGAAAATTTTTTGGACCCATCGTCCAAATGATGTGCTAACTATCAAGCAATTAAATTGCATAATATTCACTTGGCGCAAGAATACGGATCGGTGTAATACTAAGATCGAACTCTAGACACTAATGCAACCGAAGCTAAGAATATAACTACGTGCATGGAGTGATTTAATAGGACAGACATTTGAACCTTCGTCAAGATGGAGTCACATTGGAAATGGAATATATGCCTAAATTGTGACTCCTTCTTGAAGCAATGCAACTCATCTTCATCTAAGATTACTTTAAACTTATTTACTGTTTCGTAAGGATAACACTTGGTGGAAATCCTTGGCATTCTATCCATGTGCTTGAATTCATAGAGAAATTTCGGTTTTGGCAGCACCTGCAAAATGACCAATAGAAGAATACATCTGACTTCTACCGGCTCAAGCGACCCTAGGGACCCAAGAAACACTTGCGATTCAAGCGACCCCAAAAGACTCAAGCGACCCTTGCGCCTTCACCCTACCGACTCAAGCAACCCTTGGGACTCAAGTGACCCTTGCAACTCAAGCGACCGTTGCGACCCAATAAGTCTCTTGAGTCAAATAGGGTCATAAGTCTCAAGCGACTAACTCAGACTCCTAACCTTCTTAAATCCAAGTGACTCAATGAGATTCAAGCAACCCTTGCGATTCAAGCGACTCACTGTGACTCATGCCCTCTTCGTCTCAAATGACTCATAGAGACTCAAGTGACTCATTGAGAGTCACACCCATTTGAAATCAAAAAACAATTTCTCTTTCCATAACCTAATATCTAATGTATTTAATTTGCGACGTAAAACTCTAGAAATCGATCCACTCATAGTTGCCATTGAAAGTTGACTCGTGTTCTTTTCTTCATTACTGACATTTGCCTTCTTCTTTCTTTCTTCTCACTTCAAAATTTCTGTGGTCGCAACTTCGAAATTTATTTCTTCCTTAATTTGAACTCGATCCTTTTTCTCAACTTCAAAATTGCCTCTCGCTCCTTCCTATAAACTTTGAAATAGGTTTCATTTCAAAAAATGCCAAACCGTGTGTGTTTTCACATGCAAAACATAAGGGCACATTTGTCTTTTCTCCATCATCTTCGTAAAAACCAAGGAATTCTTGTAGATTCCCGAAGCAAACGGTTTGAGAAAAATGTCTACAAATTATCGTTTATTAGATACATATTCGATTTTTAATATATTTTTTCTTTCACAAACTCTCTACAAAATATTGCTGCCTAATCTCAATATGCTTAGTTCTAAAATGTTGTACCAAAATTTTAAAATATTTATGATATTAGTATTATCACAATGAGCAATGAAAGATTGAGAATCAATACCATAGTTCTCAGCATTTGATTCATCCAAATGAGTTGTGTTGTACAACTCTAATGTAATATATTTCGCTTATGCGATGGATAAGGATGTCGAGGTTTGTTTATAAGGGTACCAAAAAATAAGATAATTTCTTAAAAAGAGAATACTCTCAAAATTATTTCACAATCATGAGTATTTTCACGCCAATCCTCATACGAATAGCCAACTAATCTATGATTAGTGCCTTTAGTGTTGTGCATTCAAAGTTAACATTTTGCTTCACATGATTGATCATTCATTTTACGGGTTATGGGTGGGATGATTTTTGTTTGACTTGAAATTATGCCCTATTACCTACACTTGTTGCTAGTTTAGGTTTACAAGTTTTCAAGTAAAATAGACTTCCTATCATGCTTTGCTATACCTTCTTATATACATAATCTTCTCCAAAGTATTTTATTGATTTGTTAATATTAGACTTGTGTAAAAACACTCAATCAAGATCATTGAAAAAATAGGTGTCTCGGTTAAGTTCTCTCTTCTCTCTTTTATTAAAAGTTAATTGTAATGACCTTTTGTTCTTTTGTATTAACTTTAGTCTCCTCTTTGGCAGCAACACTATATTTCTTGTTTTTGGATGCGACAATGGTAAAGTGATAATAGGTGTTAAATAAGATCAACTATATCCTACCACTCAGCACATGAACCAACATCAAGTTCATGTTAGCCATCTTGTTATATTCAGTGACTTTAAAGTTCACGATCTCTACCACATGTGGATTTGACAAGTCTGTGATCAACTTCACTCTCTAACAGCGACCACCTTCCACGGTTGATGAGGGAAGGACAATAAGAGACAAAACCATCAATACCTTTATCATCTCCATCTCGATTTTATATTTATATATATTTCCTTCTTAAATATTATTTTTTCAAAGATTTTTTTTTTGAATATTTCTTCTCTAAGAAATTTATTTATAGCTCTAATTTTCAAAAGAAGGCATAAATTTTAACAAACTTACATACCGTATGTAATTCACAAATACAAATAATATTCATCTTAAGAGAAAAAAATGATTATAATCATATTCAAAAGGAATGTAATGAAATATATGGCTTTACATGTTTTAAGATAGAGACACCAAGGAATATTAAATAGAAAAAATGGAAACTAATTTATTTTTAAAATATTAGTTGCAAATATGGAAATATATAGCATTGATTAAAGAAATCTTTTAAGATATATGACAAAAGAATTAAAAGAAAAAATGGAAAATTTTTTATTTTAAAAAATATTAATTACTATGGATGACTAAGATTCCATAATTTGGTATGACCTAATTCAACCTTATCACTTCTTTTTTGAAATAAAAATAAAATGTCTTGTGTAAAATTTAAAATAAGTATAGGTAATTTGGTAATAAAGCAAAAGTATGATATAACTAATGTTTTCTTAAACATCATTGCATTCATTATATGGATCATCTAAAACTATTCTCGGAATAGATATATGTTACAGAATGATTCTCAGAATAACTTTTTTCACGAGTCTCTAGACAATATGTCTAAGACTTGTGTAAAAACACTTTCTCAAGTTCTTTAAAAGAAACAATTTTCTTGGTTAAGCTCTCTCTATTCTCTTTTGTATGTATTCACCTATATTTACTTGTGGAGAATATAATTTTTTTTTGTCTTTATTGACAAGACATCTTAATGTGTTTATTACTAGATATATTTTATATTGTAGCTTCCTTGATACTCTGCTTGATAATCTACAATTTATTAGTTCATGACTCATTGTTTATTGATCTATTCAAAATGTGATCAAGTCAATCATATGATTAAAACTAATAACATTAACAAAACTAAATAATGATTTGTTTATGTTTAATTAATTCATCATATATATGTTTTACGAGGATTTAAGAATTACCATTAATACACATTTAATTCATAGACTAATTGGTAATTGTAATTTTGATTAGTTATGACTGTATTTTCATTTTAATACAATCGTTAGTAATTTCACACCGTTTAACCATACTTATATTTTAAAAAATATCATTACATTTTAGTTTTAGTTAGGATATTAAACAATTAATAACAAAATTATCGTTTTAATTTAGAATAAATTTGTTCATTTAAATTAAAAATGACACATTAAACATTAATTAGACATATTTGTTTTCATTTAAACATAATTAACCATACTTTTTTGGAGTTCAAAATGAGACTCTATCTTGGAAAAATATGTACATTAGTAAAAATTGGAGTAACAAAAAGACATTGTTTATTTATTTATATTCACACGGATGGGTTTGGAGAATCAAAGGTCAGAGTTTTCTATCATGAGAGATCGATGGTTCTGCTTGGCTTGAGTTATATTACTATTTCGTTTATTTCAGTCTTCTTTTTGCTTCTCTTTTTCGGGGTTTTTCGCTTTTCGTACGAAGATAAAAAATTAGAAGTTACGTAATAAAAAATGTCAATCTAATGTTAAATTGGCAAATAGATTTATATTTAATTCAATCGAAAAATAAATTGAAAATTTGAATTTATTCAACATTTTAAATATATATATATATATGTATATATATATATATACTTTCGTAAACATGCTATAACATAACTTAAATATTAGAAGATATACATTTAAAATAAGGGTTTTAACGTCTGAACATTTAAATCATAATAAAATATATATTGATTTCTTAATAATTTTTTAAATTCTAACTGAACTGAAAATTTATTTAAAAAATGTAAAATTATTAAAAAATATATACATACATATATATATATATATACATATAATGAATACATTCTATAAATAAAATAAACCCAAAAAAGTCATATATATATATATAAGAAATACGCAAAGCATATTTTTTTTTCAAATTAGTACGTTTTCATAACTAAACATTAGCCTTTGAAATTTTATGAATTATCTCCATTATTATGATCTGCGGTACTAAGTCTACGTATTCTACACTACATGTAAAAAAATAGAAAATGAAATGAAATGAAAAATAATATATATGTATAATATAGAAAATATGTTTCTGGACATTATCGTTGTTGATCGATGTACCTTCATATATTCATTACATTGATGGATTGAAAATATGTTTCCATATGTATGTATTGATATTCCGAGATATGTCTCTAAATACGAGAAATGTTACGAGAAATGTTGGGACTTTCGTTGTACGAATTTTCCATAAATAATCATGTGATGGGTATATACACGAATCTATAAGTTGTTATGTAATCTAGTTCTTCGCTGGTTCAAGGAAGAAGAAGAAGCAAGGAAAGACACTGAATGAGTAAGAGTGTCTCTCAGGGCAATTCGGTAATTCAACGTTCTCGAAGTAGTATGAGGTTATTTCTGCAATTTACATAATTAAGGGGTTAAAGTCGGAACAGGTGAAAGGTTGAGGACGAGCATATAAATATAGCTAAGTCTAAAGGTTGAAGATGAAACACAATGAGCACAACTCAATTTTATCTTCTTCGTTTGTCCGAACTCTCTTTTTCTTTTGTAATTGGAAAACCATCATTCTAAACGAATCAATCCATTTTCTTTCCCCGAGACATAGATTGAATCAAAAATTCAATCGAACTCGTAAACAATCGTGTTCAATCTTCACTCTACTCTCTTTCTCACATATTACTCAAATTCAGATTAGAAATTTCGTAAATCTTGTATTTGAGCTCGGAAAGATTCGCTCGAATTGCAACAATTGGTACCAGAGCCCTTGGTTCTAAACATGGGAGAACACGACAGAGCTCAAGTTTTGAAAGAAGTCAAGTAGAAATCCAAGAAGTGTAAAGATCCAAGAATCAATGGCGACAATGCAGAAGTTGGATGTGGAGAGGTTTGACGGTAAAGGAGATTTCGTTTTGTGGTAAGAAAAGATTTTAATCAGTCTCACATGAAGCTTTAACGGATGACCCAACAATATGGGACATGGATCCAGAAGAAGAACTCAAGACACCAAAGAGAACCTCGATTTCAGGAATAGAATCAAGATCAATTATGGAGTCTACAAGTATAGCTTCAATATTAAACCGAACAAGGATCAAGAATCCAAGAAAAGGATAGCAGGGAACAAGCTCAAATATCCAGAGCCGAAAGAAGTAAAAGAGTTCGAAATTTGATAGTTCTCTGTCTATCAGACCAGATTTTAAGGAAGGTGATTCAAGAGAAGACGTCTTTTAGATTGTGAAATATGTTTGAAAAACAGTTTCTTGATCAATCACTCCCAAATAGGATGTATCTGATGCAACGATTATCAGGGTTCAGGATGGATGAAAGCAAGACAATGGAGGAGACTTTGGATGAATTTCAGAAGATGTTGTCAGATTTGCAAAACTTTCAAGTTAAGGTTGAAGAAGAGTATACCTTTGGAACTCATTACCGGCACCTTATGAACAGCTTAGGGAAGTTCTAAAGTACTCCAGACCAACCATTACACCAGAGGGAGGTGAAGGCAACAGCTCGTTCAAAAGAACTGGAACTGATTTCTCAAGGTAAGAGTTACAAATCCAATGTTCAAGGTTTGATAGTCAGGGGCAGGTCAGAGAAACGAGATAGTCACCTACGTGATAGTAAGAAAGACAGGTCTCGTTCCAAATCCAAGGAGAGGGCAGATTGCTGGTTTTGTGGGAAGCGTGGACACTTCAAGAAAGAGTGCAATGCTAGGAAAAAATACCATAAAGAAGTTTCAGAAGAAAGAGGAGACATTGCTATAGTGAAAGGAAATGTGACAGACATGGAAGTTCTTTCGGTAATAGAACATGATTCACTGTCGACAGTAGAACAAGATATTGATGAACAATGGATACTCGATTCTGATTGTACATATCGCATGTCACCTCGCAAGGAATGGTTCACAGAACTTCAAGAATAGAATTGTGGCAAAGTGAAGATTGGAAATAACTCAGTATGCAAGATAAAAGGAATAGGGAAGATCCATTTAACATCACATGATAGATCTACTGTCACCCTAACCCATGTCAGGTATATCCTAGAACTAAAGAGAAATCTAATATATCTGGGTGTTTTGGGAGGACAGGGGTGCTGGTATAAGTCACAAAATGGGTCATTGAAGATTATCATAAGATGCAGGACGATATTGAGAGAATAACTCAAAGATGGACTTTATGTTCTACAGGGCCAAACCATTCAAGTTGAAGGCAATCAAGTCTTTGCTGAGAAGGATCAAACCACACTGTGGCACAACAGACTTGGACATATGAGTCTAAAGGGGATGGATACTCTTGTAAAAGAAGGGATGATCGAAGGTAAAAACATCTCAACTATGACATTAGGTGAGGCATGTGTGATGGGAAAAACACACGGGCTGTCCTTTGGAGTAGGGAAGCACATTTCCAAGGATGTTTTAGAATATATTCATTCTGATTTATGGGGATCACCTAACATCCCATTTTCTCAGTCTAGATATCAATATTTCATGACCTTTATAGACGATCATACTAGGAGAGTATGGATCTATTTTCTGAAAAGAAAGGATGAGGTGTTTGAAAGATTTGTGGAATGGAAAACATTGATTGAAAATCAGACTTCCTATCAGGTTTCGTTGTGCCTTCTCATCTCTATCATCTCATTCAAAGTCTTTTCCAATTAGTATTAGAAATAGGTGTATCAACAGTCTTGCTACTAGCCATCTAAAACTTCTTCACCAATTCGCAAGCATACATGCTTCGTGATATGACTATTCTTTCATCGAACTATTTCATCAAGTCTTTCTCTAAAGAACATTTAAAATGACATCTACTATGGAAAGATTTTTTGTTTACTTGAACTATAGCATTTCTACCTTATCATTCATATTCTCTCTTGTAGATTCTATTTCAATATTGTTAGTTTTTTCCCAGGTTGACCTTCTGCTTCAACAGCTATTTCTGAAGCATTGGTTTCTATTTGAGGTCAACTTCCTGTTATAATAGAAGATGTTTTTGAAACTTGATTATCTTCATGAAATACAACGTTAGTAGACTCAATTATAGTTTTAGATTGCATCATTTGACCTAATTAAACCTTACCACTATTTTTTGAAATAAAACTAAAATGTCCTATGTGTAATTATAAAATAATGATAGGTAATTTCGTAGTTGAGCAAAATTATATATAGCTAATGTTTTCTTAAATATCAGCCTAAAACTATGCTCAAAATAGTTCTAGATTACAAAGTTATTCTGTAAACCGCACTTCCATAAGGCCATAAACAATATGTCTAAGATTTATGCAAAGACATTTAATCAAGTTCTTTGAAAGTTTCTAAGTTAAGGTCTCTCTTATTTTTTGTGCAACCAAATATTAGTGTAAGCATATTTCCACTCACATACTTCTCGAAAAATCAAGTATATCCTTCACTTTATTTTTAAAAAAGTAAATGTTCGTAAAAACCGAGGAATGTTTGTAGATTCCCGAAGCGATCCTTGTCCAAGGGTATGAGAAAAATGTCTACAATTATCGTTTATTAGACACATATTCCATTTTTAATATATTTTTTTTCCAGAAACTCTCTACAAAATATTGTTGCCTAATCTCAATATGTTCTAAAATGTTGTACCGGAATTTTAAAATATTTATCATACTAGTATTATCACAATGAGCAATGAAAGATTGAGAATCAATACCATAGTTCTCAACATTTGATTCATCCAAATGAGTTGTGTTCTACAACTCTAATGTAATATATTTCGCTTATGCGATGCAAAGGATGTCGAGGTTTGTTTATAAGGGTGCCAAAAAATAAGATAATTTCTTAAAAAGAGAATACTCTCAAAATTATTTCGCTATCATGAGTATTTTCACGCCAATCCTCATAACAATAGCCAACTAATCTATGATTAGTGTCTTTAGTGTTGTGCATGCAAAGTTAACATTTTGCTTAACATGTTTGATCATTCATTTTACGGCTTATGGGTGGGATGATTTTTGTTTGACTTAAAATTGTGCACTATTGCCTACACTTGTTGCTAGTTTAGGTTTACAAGTTTCAAGTAAAATAGACTTCCTATCATGCTTCGCTATACCTTCTTGTATACATAATCTTCTTATATACATAGGGTTTATGGTTTATGGATTTGTTAGTATTAGACTTGTCTAAAAACACTCAATCAAGATCATTGAAAAAAATAAGTGTCTCGGTTAAGTTCTCTCTTCTGTCTTTTATTAAAAGTTTAATTGTAATGACCTTTTGTTCTTTTGTATTAACTTTAGTCCCCTCTTTGGCAGCAACATTATATTTCTTGTTTTTGGATGCGACAATGGTAATGTGATAATAGATGTTAAATAAGATCAACTATATCCTACAACTCAGCACATGAACCAACATCAAGTTCATGTTAGCCATATTGTTATATTCAGTGACTTTAAAGTTCGCGATCTCTAACACATGTGGATTTGACAAGTCCGTGATCAACTTCACTCTCTAACAGCGACCACCTTCCATGGTTGATGAAGGAAGGACAATAAGAGACAAAGCCATCAACACCTTTATCATCTCCATCTCGATTTTATATTATTATATATTTCTTTATTAAATATTATTTTTTAAAAGATTTTTTTTGAATATTTCTTCTCTAAGAATTTTATTTATAGCTCTAATTTTTAAAAGAGGGCATAAATTTTAACAAACTTACATACCGTATGTAATTCACAAATACAAATAATATTCATCTTAAGAGAAAAAAATGATTATTATATATTCAATGATTAAAAAAATATTTTAAGAAATATGTTTTCATATTATTACCATATTCAATTATTAAAGAAATAGAAAAAATGGAAAAATAATTTATTTTTTAAAATATTAGTTGCAAATATTGAAATATATAGCTATGATTAAAGATATATTTTAAGATAGAGATATGACAAAAGAACTAAAAGAAAAAATGGAAAATTTGTTATTTTGAAAAATATTAATTGCTAGGATGACTAAGATTCCATCATTTGGTATGACCTAATTCAACCTTATCTCTTCTTTGTTGAAATAAAAATAAAATGTCATATGTAAAATTTAAAATAAGTATAGGTAATTTGGTAATAAATCAAAATTATGATATAACAAATTTTTTCTTAAACATCATTGCATTGATTATACGGGTCGTCTAAAACTATTCTCGGAATAGATAGATGTTACAGAAATGATTCTCAGAATAACTTTTTTCACGAGTCTCTAGACAATATATCTAAGACTTGTGTAAAAACACTTTCTCAAGTTCTTTGAAAGAAACAATTTTCTTGGTTAAGCTCTCTCTATCCTCTTTTGTATGTATTCGTCTATATTTACTTGTGGAAAATATAATTTTTTGTCTTTATTGACAAGACATCATGATGTGTTTATTACTAGATACATTTTATATTGTAGATTCCTTGATACTCTGCTTGATAATCTACAATTTATTAGTTCATTATTTATCGTTTATTGATCTATTCAAAATGTGATCAAGTCAATCATATGATTAAAACTAATAACATTAACAAAACTAAATAGTGATTTGTTTTATGTTTAATTAATTCATCATATATATGTTTTACGAGGATTTAAGAATTACAATGAATATACATTTACTTCATAGACTAATTGATAATTGTAATTTTGATTAGTTATGACTATATTTTCATTTTAATACAATTGTTAGTAATTTCACACTGTTTAACCATACTTATCTTTTAAAATATATCATTACATTTTAGTTTTAATCAGACTATTGCGAATACACTTTAGCTTAAATCATTAAATGATTAATTTGATTAGAATTTAATTGTAATGATCTTTTGTTCTTTTGTATTAATTTTTTAGTCTCAAATTGTTTTATTAATTTAAAATATGTTTTCTTCCTTTTTTTCCTCAAAATTTTCAAATATTGTTTGAGTCATATTTGATAACATTTTATTTTATTATTAAAACATAAACTAGGATATTAAACAATTAATAACAAATTTATCGCTTTAATTTAGAATAAATTTGTTCATTTAAATTAAACATGACACATTAAACATTAATTAGACATATTTGTTTTCATTTACACATAGTTAGCCATACTCATTTAGAGTTCAAAATGAGACTCCATCTTGGAAAAATATGTACATTAGTAAAAATTGGAGTAACAAAAGGACATTGTGGTACGTAGGACCAATAATTTCATTTGAAATTATACGGCTCCTAAATGATTACAAATACTCACATTTGAAATTCAAACAAAGAGAGTGCACGTGACTCCAAGAATGGACAACCAATAACAAAAAACATGCAAACAAATAGAAAATTGACATGATCCATAAGATAAAGTATTATTTCATTCATTCAATTTAAAAATATTATATTATTATATATGAAAATATTCGTTTTAATTAAACATTTAAGAAGCTGATGAGACTCTTGACATTATTCCTAGTATCCTCTCTGGCAACCACAAAATATCTTTTATTGTCGGATTCGGCAATGTACAAGTGATAAGTGAGGTTAGGTGGACTATACTCTGTCATACCACACATTAACCGACCTCAAATTTGTGTTGTCCATCTTGTTATGTTCAATTACATTAAAGTTTGTTATCTCTACCACAGGTGGATATGACAAGTTCATGATCACTCTATCGTTGCGACAACATTCCACGATTGCTAAAGGAAGGACGATGAGAGACAAAACCATCAACAGTTTTATCATCTCCATCTCGATTTTGTATTATTATATTGTTCATTCTGAAAAATTTTATTTTTTTCAAAGATTTTTGTTTGTATATTTCTTCTCTAAGCGATTATATTTATAGATTTAAGTTTCAAAAAAGGGCATAAAGTTCAACAAAATTACATACCATATCTAATTCATAAATACAAATAATATTCATCTAAAGAGAAAAAACTTTAAATGATTATCATCATATTCAAAAGGAATGCGATGAAAAATATTATTATTTAGTATTTTAGCTCACTCTTAGAAAAATCTGGCTTTATATGACAAATCAAAACTATATATGGTTTAGTTTTTTTAACAAATAAGGAAGTATAAAGAAAATGATAAAGAAATATTGTAAGATATAGACATGAAAAAAAATATTAAATAGAAAAACTGGAAAAGTAGTTGCAAATATGGAAATAAATAGCAATGATAAAATAAATATTTTAAACATCATTGCATTTATTATATGGATCGTCTAAACTATTCGCACAATAGTTATAGGTTACAAAATGATTCTCCGAAAACTTTTCCACTAGTCTCTAAAAAATATATCTAATATTTGTGTAAAAACATTTTCTGAAGTTCTTTGAAAGAAACAATTTTCTTGGTTAAGCTCTCTCTATTCTCATTTGTAATGTTTGTTCTATATATGCTTGTGGAGAATATAATTTTTTTTCTTAGCGACAATCCTGTTTATATAGACATCTTGATGTCTTTGTTACTAGATATTATTTATATTATAGCTTCCTTGATAATCTACAATTTGATAGTTCATGACTTATTGTTTATTGACCTATTTGAAATGTGATCAAGTCAATCATATGATTAAAACTAATAGCATTAACAAATCTAAGTAATGATTTGTTTATGTTTAATTAATTCATCATATAAATGTTTTACGAGGATTTAAGAATTACCATTAATACACATAAACTTCATAGATTATTTGAGATATTACAATATTAAATATTCAAATAAGAATATATTACAATATTATATATGAAAATATTTATTTTTAATTAAACTTCGAAAAATGTGATGCGACTCTTGACATGATTTTTCGTCTCCTCTTTTTCAACAACACCATATTTCTTGTTGTCGGATGTGGCAAGAATCAAGTGATAATAGATGTCAGGTAAGATCACCTCTTTCCTACCACTCAACACATGAGCCAATTTCAAGTTCGTGTTGGTCATCTTGTTATGTTCAGTGACGGTAAAGTTCACGGTCTCTACCACATGTGGATCTGACAAGACTGTGATTGGCTTTACTCTATCGTTGTGACCACCTTCCACAGTTGCTAAGGGAAGGACGATCAGAGACAAAACCATCAACCTCTTTATCATCTTCATCTCGATTTTGTATTACTATATATTTCCTTCTTAAATATTTTAAATTTCATTCAAAGATTTTTGTTTTTATATTTCTTATCTAAGCATATTTCTAAAAGGAATTCAATCAACCAAACAAGATAATAAATAAAAGTTTTTTAGAATAAAAAGATAGAAACTAACGAATTCCTTTTTAAGAGTGGGCGGCGACCAAAAGAATGAGAAACGACCAAGTTGAACCTCTAGGAGTTGCATAGCATTTAATCCTTCAAAGTGAGGAAGAGTCTCTTTCCTTAGAGTTTGATATTTTTTATACCATGAGAGAGACCTCATGATATCATATGAAGTAGAACTCTATAGGATAAAATCTTGGTGAAGAAATGAGATTATACTCATTATTTATGTATTTGATTATTAGATTTGTCAAAGATGTGAACATACTCGATCACTGTTGGATTTGAGGAAGATGTCTTTACAAGTTGATAAATGCTTGGGATGTATTTTCTATCTGTGGTCCATGAATTTGTTTGTGTATCAAATGAATTCACAATCCATATGTATATGCATGTTTCATTAGGAAATGCATATGTAACTACAAAGTGGTATGCGGGTTGATTGACACAATGAAGAAAAATTCGTTGCTTAGTTTCAAGTATTAATTTTATCTAGACTAGTTCACATGTTGTATTGGTCATGGTTCTGTATTCAGTGTTTCTGCATGATCTAGCCACGATAGTCAATTATTACTTCTCCATTTTATTTTACAAAACGTCGATTGTACTTTTATACAGAACAAGTTTTTCATACAATTCTTTATTATTATTATTTAATTGTGATATAATTTTACACAAATAGAACAATGTCATTTTAGTTTGATATCAATATGTAAACTTGGATGTTATTGAACTAATCACACAATTTTTGCATTGAGTGAGAACCGGTTAGTTTGTCTTAACTAAACTTAAATATTAAAGCATTGATAACACATTTTTTCATGCATGTTAAAAGACATTTAGCTATATTCATGTGGAATTCAAAATAAGACTTCATCTTTGAAAATTATTCATATTAGTTAAAATTGGAATAAAGAAAAGATGTTGTGATACGAAGGGCCAACTAAATTTATTTTAAATTTATAAAAAAAATCAGAGTAAGCTGATAGATCAAATGATAATTAATACTCTGTGTTGCAAGTTAAGAGAGTGCACATCACCTCCAACAATATACAAACAATAAAAATTAACAAGCAAACTAGCAGCAAATGGACAAATCTTTGTGATAAACTACTTATTAATTTATTCAATTAAGAACATATTACAATATTATTTTATATAAAAATATGCTTTCATTAGTTAAAACTCGTAGAAGCGACATGTGCTCTATATTTAAGAGCGGGCTATAAGGTGGTGAGCTTCTTGATATGCTTCTTAGTATCCTTTTGGTAACAACATTGCATTTCTTGTTTTTATATTCAAAAATGGTAAAGCGATAATAGGTGTTAAGTAAGATTACCCTTGTCTTACCAGTCAACAAATAAAACAACTTCAAGTTAGTGTTTGTCTTTTTGTTCAATTCAATGACCATGGAGTTCGCGATCTCTACCACATGTGAATCTGATAAGTTCTTGATGAGCTTCAATCCCTCGAAAAGACCACCTCCAATGGTTGTTAGGGGAAGGAATATCAAAGACAACACCACCAATCCCTCCATCAACTCCATCTCGATTTTGTATTATTATATATTTCCTTCTCAAATCTTGTAAATTTTTTAAAGATTTTTATTTTTGTATATTTATTCACCAAGAAATTTGTATTAATAGCCCTAAGGTTTAAAAGTTTGATTTTTCTTTCAAAGGATGGCATAAAGTTCAACAAAAATACACAATGCATAAAATTCAGAAATATAATTAATATTCATTATCATAAAAATAAATAATAAATGATTATCATCATATTCAATAGGAATGCAGTGAAAAATATTATTCTAGTAGTGTTTGGATTCAAAGGACAATACCTTTGATTAGCCCCAACAACATAATAGAAGGTATTTGAAGATCAAGTGCGATTATTATAGCACGAGAAAAAACGGTTCACCTAAACAACGAGATCTTGAGAAAAGACCCATAAAAAGAATTGTACTCTTGGATTTCACACTAACCAGTCCTTGAACTTTTGTTCAAGGAATTATTTTATTTAGAAAAAAAAAATTCTGATTCATTCTGGACACAAAATTTTATCCTTAAGTTTTTTAAATGTTTCCAAAAGCAATTTCCAAGCGGATTCAACTTATTTCGTTCAGATTTCTTGGTGTATTTTCCTCTCAGATTCCACACGAATATTATTTACCTACAATAAATTACGAATAGGTAAATTCATATATGACCTTCACATTGAATGCAGTTTAGTCCGATATCCCAATTCCTAGACCGACTAACCCACTCACATGTATGATCATTCATGTTTATGTAATTCCACACAATGAAATATAATTTAACGTCTCTATAGTTATAACATGTGACAATCAATTCCAGTTACCAAAACTGAAAGAATTAGACATGCATAAACCATAGAGGCAAAGAATGCAAATCCATTCATGAAGTATGTTGAGTTCAATTACACAAAATTCCAGCCTAAAGCATTGATCACATTTATGGATCTACATCTTGGTAAATAAATATATTAAGAAATAATTAAGGAGAAAGATTTAGAGAAGCTCGGTTGATCTCTCGCCTTCAAGACCTCCTCATCGAGCCATCTCTATCGTTATTTTAATCCTTCGATGATGTCCGATAACTTTTTACTCTTTCACACAACCCAAAAATCTTTTTTCGACTCTCCTCTCGCTCTAGTTTGAGCATAGAGTCTTACCCAATTTATAGGAAACCTTTCCTTCACTTAAACAATTCCAAGATGTAAAATTTTAGGGAGTTTGGTAAACTGGTCGACTGAGCGACACTTTTCTCGGGCCAAGCGGTTTGTTGGAATAGGGTAATATCATATAGAAGAAATATATAATAATAAAAAATTAAGATGGATTTGATAAAGGTGTTGATGGTGTTTTCTTTGATCATCCTTCCCCTACCAACCTTGAAGGTGGTCTCTACGAGGGATTGAAACTAACCAAGAACTTATGAGAACCACATGTGATAGACCGCAGATTTCATGGTCACTGAATACAACAAGAATCCCAAAAATAACTTGAAGTTAGTTCATTTCCTAAGTGGTAAGACAAGGGTGGTCTTACTTAACACCTATTATCACTTTACCGTTGTCGTATCCGACATATTAGCAAATGGCCAAGAACCAAATATATCTCATCTTCGAGTATTTGGTTATGCAATATATGTCCTAATTGCTCCGTAAAATGGAAAAAAATAGGCCCACAATGAAGATTGGGAAAGATGATCTTCAGAATGAAAGGATGAAAATAATCATGAGCATACCGATAATAATGAGATTTTCATTAACTATATCTATGATACAAAGATTATAAGAAGATATGAAATATATGACAATGATGGAATATTCTCATCTCTATACCCAATGAAATTGAAAATGATAATGAAGATCCAAACAGTTTTTATACACCGAAACAAAGTTTGGAAAAACTTTTTTTGCATGTTCTCGTAAGATGCAAGCTTCATATGTTTCATGTTTATCTTTAAGATCGAGAAAAAGATACTTAGAACTTTACTATGAGGGTGTCCAAGTCTAGCATGCCACTTAGAAACTTTATCGTGTATCCAAAAATATTTAGAATCGAAAAAAACATAGCAATTAATGTCTTTTGCAAGCTTTTGTACATAGATAAGATTATTAGAAAATTTTCGAACAAAGAGAGCCCTTGTATCATGACCGAGAAGCTTAAGCTTCCTTATTCCTTTAATTAGAACACTCTTCTCATTCGCAATAGAAACAGAGCCACTACGAGGTTTTATATCTTTAAGCAAGTCATGATTTTTAATCTTATGATTTGTAGTTCCAGAATCTATTATAATATGGTTTTGAAAAGCATAGAAAGCAGAGATAACATTACCTCTTTCTTCATCAGATTTGTTTGTTTGATTCCCTGCCATAATCATTTGTAAAAAGCCCTCGAGGTCTACCTTGGAGACAAACTCAGACTTTGATGCCATATTAGCCTTACCTTGACCGTCACGACGTATGTTCTTCAAATGGGGGTGAAGAATCCAACAACGATCCTTTGTATGACGTTTATTTTTGAAATACTCACAAGAAAATTGCTTTTTGAAAGGCTTGATCGTAGTGGCTTGTCCACATGTGCTTTTGAAGACATTAGCTTCCTCGGTCATTTCTTTAAAGAGACAGTTTCCCCATTTCTCCCTTTGAATCATCATACAAACTTCGTTAAACGAGGGAAACTCGTTTTGGCGAAGAATGTGATGAATAAGGTCATTGTATTTGTCTTCGAGGGAGAATAAAAGGCTAAAGAATTGATCTTGGTTTGCTCTTTGAGCTATTTCCACAGGGTCCGCAGTATGAGGCCTTAAAGTATCGAGCTTTGACCATAATTTCTTAAAATCACCCAAAGTTTGGTTAAAAGGCTTTGCCTCTTGCCTTAGATTATTAAGGCCTTTCTTTATCTCATACACACGACGAAGATTGGATTCAATGCCAAAAAACTTGTTTCAGCTCGTCCTAAAGCTCCTTAAGAGATTATATGTGCTCATATATACGAAGTATATGAGATTCTAGGGAATTTGTAAAACAACCAAGGCAGTGAGTTTATTTTGTTCTCATTTTTCTGATTTGGCACTTGAACCTACCGGTTTCACATCCGATCCTGTAACGAAATCCCAAAAACCTTGTATGTCAAGATTGGCCTTAGCAATCTTCGTCCAAATGGAATAATTGTTTCCATTCAACAAGATTGAGATGCTTTTAGTCCGGTGAATGATGAGAGATCCGAGTAAACAAAGGGAAACAAAAAAATTAAAAGAGATAAAAAAGGTTCGACCGAAAAATAACTTTTGAAAGAGAATAGATTTCAAAAGAAACAAAATCGATCAAAAAATTTTCAGAGACTCGATCACCTGATACCATGTTGATTTTTTAAAACAAAGATGAATCAGCAAAAGCAAGATTGAAAGATTAAGAGCGAGCGAAATATCGAGAGAATTACAGAGAATAAGAATAACTATTCTCTTATGCATTTTTTTAGAACCAAAGGTACATATTTATACAAGTAGAAAGGGAGAAAAACAAGTAAAATACAAGTACAAATGCAGGGCACAAGTTTAGATGTAAAATGCATGAGTTGGAGCAATCAAAGAGGCATAGGAGACCGCGGAGGTCACAAATTGGCTTGACCAGGTCGCAGGTCACGAGACGCAGGACAGCGGGACGCAGGACAGAGCGGGACGCGACCTGAGTGAAGAGAGTGGCATGCGGCTTGAGCAGAATGCAATCTGAGCGGAATGCGACCTGAGCGGAACGCAGCTTGAGAAAAGAGAGCGGGACGCGAAGAAGGGAGCGAGACGCGTGTCATGAAGAGCGGGACGAGGCCTTTCTTCTTAACAAGGACATATGCAAAATTAGACATATGCAACTTATATGCTCTTTGCGACCTTTTTGACCAATGCGAGCAATGGGATATATGCGACTCATGGGACATCTGCGACTCATGGGACATATGCGACCTTTGCGATCTTTTTGCCCAATGAGACCTTTTGCGAACCATGCAACCAATGCAACCTTTGTGACTCAAATGACCTTTGTGACTCAATATTACTTGGTGGTACTTCGATCTCTTCGACAAGACCCACTAGAGTATCCTTGCCAGGATCCTCCTCAGGAACACCAACGACAACATCTGCATAAAACTTACTTCACTCATTAGACTCCTCCTTCATGAAATTGATGCAACCTAAGCAACATCTGCTACATATGCAACCCATGGAACATATGTGACTCTTGCGACATATGCGACCCTTGCAACCTTTGTGACCCATGTGACCTTTTGTGATCCAATATTACTTACTTGGTGGTACTTTGACCTCTTTGGCTGGAACTTTTGGAGTTCCTTCGGCACCAACATCAGCGGCAAACTCTTCGACGAGATCCACTGGAGTATCCACGGTAGGAACCTCCTAAGGAACACCAACGACATCATCTGCATAAAAATTACTTCATTTGTTAGACTCATCCTTCGTTACATTGATGCGACCCATGCGACATTGGCTATATATGCCACCCCTGGGACATATGTGAACCATCCGACATTTGTTATATATGCGACCCCTGGGACATATGTGACCCATGCGACCCCTGCGACCAATGCGACTCAAGCGACTAGTGCAACCTGTGCGACCATTGTGACCCGTGCCGAATCATGCGACCTTTTGACTCAAATGACCTTTGTGACCCGGTGTTACTTACTTAGTGGAACTTTGACAGGAGCAACAGCTGGAGGAACCTCTTCGAAAATGTATTCAATTAGAGGAATGTTGGTCGTAGATGTAATATTTTCAATTAATCTTGAAATGTTTGACAAGTCCTCTTCTGAGCCATCTCCAAAGTCATTTTCAGTCTCTAAGTTCACTCGCTCTTCGCTTGGCTCTTCTCTTGACACTGGATTTTGATGTCAAACAAATTCAAAATCATCATCTCTCACAATGCTGAAAGTTTGGTACCCAATGCTCGCATCTTTCTCGATAGACTTTGATTTTCCCTTGTCAGTACCTTTGGGATTTGCTACCTTTGATTTTTAATTAGGAAAATGAAACCTGACATCCCATAGAAGGTCTCTTATGGTGTTGATGATTCTTTTCTCCGACTTCTTTATTTCCTTTATTAATTTTTGCTCCAGTGTTAGAGGGATTGCAGTTTCTTCTCATTCAGCACTGCAGCTTCTTCTCCTTCAGCTTCAGCTTCATCATCACATTCTCTTTCAGCTTCAGCTTTAGCATTACCTTTTCTTTCTTCATCAGCTTCATCACACCTACACATCCTTCCTCTTTGACAACTTCAGATATGGGTGGAACATCTACAACCTCTATTGATTTTTCACCCATTCTCTTCTTCCTCTTAGTCCCCTTTCCTTTCCCTTTTTGTTTATCACCAATAGTTGCTTTTCGCTCAGCAGTTCTTACTTACAGATGTCTTCCCAACAAATACCCTTTGGATTTCTATGTAGATGTTCCATCCTGAATTGCATCCCTCGTAATCCTCTGGATCAAGAAGTAAAGCTTCCTTGTCGTGTTTAGCATGAATAATACTTCAGATATCCTGCAAAAAAAAACAAATAACCATTATGACCCTTTGTGACCCTTTTTGTAATTCTTACCTTAGAATCTCTGATATGCCTCATCACGTCTACATACTTCGGATTAAAATTGGATTTAACCCTCTTTCTGCACATCCTTGGGCATGATGGATCGACATCTATAAAATCAACATACCATCCGTTTCCGCTCAAACTAAGGATGGTTTCGAATTGAAGTAATTGAAACATTAAAAAAAATTTTAAGAATACAAAAACACGAAACATTCATGTTATTCGAATAATATATACAACTTACCATTAGTGAGATCATGAAACCGCCACAATGCCATTTTGGTTTCGGTGATTCCCCGCTAACGTGCTTGTGGCAAGTATCCACACGCTTCTCGAATATGTAAACCCTCCATGAAAAGCCTTCATAAAATTCCAAGTCATCAACCATATCAATGAGATCATGGTTGATAAAGTTGTCTACTGAAGGCTTGTGATCTAGAACATGTCCCAACAACATCAAAGTTGCCAACCTCGTCTTGTCGGTTGAATTCTTCGCCTTCACAATCATTTCACTCACTCGTGCGGTGGTCACCTTTCCACGGCCGAAATTCTTCACCCTAGATGTATCACCCCTTTTGGACTCTCATCCTCTAGAATAGGGTCTACAGTTCAATATGGTAATTAGTGCATGCTCTACTATAGAATACCGGATGATAACGCCATTTACAAAGAACCACAATTCATTCTTGTCTCGTACAATCATAGAGTGATTTAATAGGACAGACAATTGAACCTCCGCCAATGTGGAGTCACATTGGAAATTAAATAAATTCCTAAATTATGACTCCTTGTTGAAGTAATGCAACTCATATTTGTCTAAGATTCCCCTCAGCTTCTTTATAATCTTGTGAGCATAACACTTGGTGGTGATCTTTGGCATTTTGTCCATGTGCTTGAATTCATAAAGAAACTTCGGCTTTGGCCATACCTGCAAAATGACCAATTAAGAATACATTAGACTTCTACTGACTCAAGCGACCCTTGCGACTCAGTCGAACCTTGCGACTTAAGCGACCCATACGACCCATGCGACTCAAGCAACCCAAGCAACTCAAACGATCGAAGCAACTCAAGCGACCTTTCTGACTCAAGCTGTCTTTGTGACTTATTCAAACCTTACGACTAAAGCGACCCATGCCACTCAAGCGACCCAAGTGATTCAAGCGACCCTTGCGACTTAAGCGACCCTTACGACTCAATGAGACTCAAACAACCATTTTGACTCAAACGACCCTTGAGACCCAATGAGTCGCTTGAGTTGAAGAGGGTCATGAGTCTCAAGCGACTCACTGAGACTACTGACCCTCTTTGACTCAATGAGACTTAAGCAACCCTTGCGACTCAAGCGACCCTTGAGATCTAATGAATCGCTTGAGTCAAAGAGGGTCATGAGTCTCAAGGGACTCACTAAGACTCCTGACAATCTTCGACTCAAGCGACTCAATGAGACTCAAGCGACTCACTAAGACTCAAGCGACTCAATGAGACTCAACCGACTCATTGAGACTCATACAATTCCGAATCAACAAACAGTTTTGCTTTCAACAGCCTGATCTCTAATGTACTTCATCTGCAACGTCAAACCCTAGAAATCGAATCACTTACAGATGCCATTGAAGATTGACTCGTGCTCTCTTCTTCACTACTGATTATTTTCATTTCTTTCTGATCGTCGCGTTTTCATACGTGTTTGTCACATGATTTTAGAGATAATTATGATGATAGATGCGATTTTTACGTGTGATTTGTATTTATTTTACTCGTTTTTGTGTTTTCGTGTTCCTACAGGTTTTAATGCGTATTTGTTTCATTTCAGAGCTAAAGAATGTACACCAGACAAAGTATTAGCATCAAGATCATAACGGAACAAGCGGGATAAGAATCGGCGAGGACTAACACAGCACATGCGGGGCATTCACCTAGACCACGCAAGGCATAATCCAGCACGCGTCAGGGTGAAGATCAGCACGCACGGACCACCACTCACCCTCTGCCCGCACGGGGCACTCACCTTAGCCCACACGGAGCGCATAGTCCAGCAGATGTAGCACGGCACGAGGCACTCCTAAGCACGCGCGGATTCATCTTCTCCAAGGGAGCCCGTACGGGTCGCGTCCATCGCCTGCAAAATCAAGAAAAGGAAAGTCGGCCAACCAAGAAAAGAAAGTAGTTAATTGTTTACACAAAAAGGAAACATGGATAAAGAAGAGGAATGTGATATATATGGCTAGAAATAAAAAGGAAACATTGCCACTTATTCAAGAATGTAAACTAATGCAAATAAGAATGGAAAACACACAAAACAGCATATTGCAACAAAGAGGAAATGAAAGAAAAGGAAGTGGACGGTCAAAGCGCAAAAAGGGGAGAAAAGGAAAGAAAGAAAAGAGGAAAGAGAAGGAGGAGAACTGGGGATCGAATTGAGTTCAGTTTGGAGGAGAATAACACACGAGAGAGAGTTGCAAAGTGAGAGTAGAGAGAGAAGGTTGGTTCATGAGTTCTTGGAGAGGAGACATTCAAGGAGCATTGAAGATCGAATCAGGACTTCGATTTCATTTGGTTTTTATGTTCTTTAGACTATCTACTTCGTTTATGTTTTTTGTTTTCGAACTCATGAGCGAGTAGTCATTTTGTTCTAAGAGAAGGGATTACCATGGCTATCCTGGAACCACTTTGATTTACTTTGAATGCAATTTCCCGTTTTCATGTATCTATTCTTTGTCTGAGTGCTTGATTGACTTTTGTTTACGAAGGCCAAGTAGATGCATGTTCTTGGAACTTAGGAGAAGGACCAAAAGGAGAATTCTAATTCCGGATGATCAGGTTTAGAACAACCGAGATTAGGCCACGAAAATATGTAGTAGCGGTTGAGGGTTAAACGGATGAATCATAGAACTTATGAGTTTAGTTTGAGGTGTCAACCACGAATGTAGAGGATAACTTAACTAAATCACGTGTCTATGCCTTGAGAGAGGGTAGATATCATATTAGGATCTTCCGCCTTAGATAACTTGATAGAGAATGCATGATTAGATAGGTTGATTGTTTGTTTTGGTAATCTTGTGGTGAAACCGTAATCCTAGAGCGTTTGTCTCACTGTTAAGAACTCTTAGTTTATTGTTTTTAGTTATTTCATTCTTAAAACCAATATTCGTTGTTTGCAAGTTTGATTCGTAGTTTGGGTTTAGTTTGTGTTGCGTAGTGTCTGTGGGAAAGACACCTAGAGTACTACACACGTATCGTGCCCTTGCGAGTAATTTAGGTTAATATTGTTTGACTTGGAATATATCACTTTCTCACTTCAAAATTTCATTGGTTTCAACTTGAATTTTCCTTCTTATTTACTTTGAACTCAATACTTGCTTTTAACTTCGAAATCTCCTCTCCTTCTTGCTCTCAACTTGAAACATTTTTTCATGTCGAAAAACTGTCAAACTGTGTGTGTTTTTACGTGCGAAAATTAATAGCAAATTTGTTTTTTTTTCTAATTTTGTTTTTCTATTTAATAATTATTTTTCCGAAGATAGACGTGAAATCTTGAAGCCCGACGATAGTATCTTTGATATTATTCCTATTAAGCTTTACGTTTTATGATTTTGGAAATCACGTATACAGAATTCATAAATCTTCTAAAAACTTAAATTTCATATGGTCTAAAAAAAGAATTTATCACCTCTAATTGGATAATTTCTAATAATTGATGTTTATACATTTATATCGTATTAATTGATGTTTATACATTTATATCGTATTATATGGTGTTTGCTTTGACGTATTCAGCATTTCTTTATATTTTTCTATCGAATTATAAGACTTTAAAATGGAAAAGAAATGCTGTAAAGTTAAGGCAGAGTATCCAAAGCGAGACATAAATAAAAAAAAGAAAAAGTCAAAGCAAACACCATATCTACTTCAGCCCATAACGCTAGGAAATGAGAACTCTGTCACACTCTTACAGCAATATATATATATATATATATTATTTATAGTGATTTATTAGCAGAAAACAAATTAAAGGAATAAATATTTTAGAAATGAGAAGGGATTGGAAAATTTTATTTTATACTATCACATAATATAAGGAGTATTATTAGAAAAATTAAAGGTGTTTTCTATTTATCACAATTTTTTAATTACTGAAATTATTTAAAAAAATTATAAAATCTTAAATTTATTATAAAATAAAACACTAATTTTTAAATTTTATCTGAAAATATATGATACCATTTTTGCATCTTTTCATAGGATGCAATAGAATATTCAGAAAAAAAATGTAAAAATTCATATTTTTCCGATAATAAATTCTTAATATAAAGAATTCATTTAAAAAGAATTTAAGCCTTTCCCTTATTATAATATAAGGTAAAGGTTTCTTAGGACTACGTGATATGAACAAAAACTACGTGAGGCTAATTTCAAAAATATTTTCGTAGGGTTAAAGTGTTTCAAAAATATTTTTGGTTGAAAAAAAGTTTCAACTACCCTTAAAATATTGATAATCTCATATTACCATTGTCGATAATTTTTCTCTCTTTTCTAGAGCACCTCTATTTCTCTCTCTCCTCTGGAGCGGAAATTACTGTTTCCCCACACCACAACAGATTCGGCGAGAATAGCTTGAAATCGGCATCAGATTTGATAATACGTAATCCGTCATAGTATTTACATGATTCGTCTAGTTTTGATTAGATTTCTTAGATTTCACTGATTTATCGAGTTTATTCTAGGACTTCATCTACATTTCGTGTTTTGTATAGGAAACGAAGACATGAAGCGAAACACGAGTGATTACGGCAATTCAACCCCGAAAACGTGATTGAATGACAAGGTACAACATGTGCAAGGCCACGGATTGAAAGCGAACACTCAAACACCGAGCGAAAGGAGCGGAAACAGCAAAACAAGAGCTGCACGCTCGGGCATAGAGAGCACCCGCTCGGGCACAATTTGTGAAATTGAGGCTGAAGATCCCCGTAGCTTTACACGACTCGGGCACATGAAGAACACGATCGGGAAGGTGTGCCCGCTCGGGCTCTAATTGTCACCAAAATTGGTCGTGAACAAGCCCGACTTGGGCTGCCAGCCACACGCACGGGGATGGGTGCCCGCTCGGGCTATCAATGGTGCACGATCGGGTAGACGTCCTGCACGACCGGCTGCTCTTGTGCCCGTGCGGGCAGTCAAATCCGGAACTAACTCCTTTGAAGGTTTGAATGCGCAATTAATGAGAAAAGAGACCTTCTAGGGCTAGGATTCGAACGAGACATTGAGGGGAACATTCAGAGAAATTGAGGGATATTGAGAAAGGAAGGAAAAGACGGAACAAAGGATCAGGAGCGTGGAGGATCTATTGAAGACGTCGGTATACGAATAGGGAGGAATCTCATTCTCTATCAATGTCGAATTCAGTATTCTCTTGTGTTTCTTTTGTTGTGTTCATGTCTGATTAGATCTACAGCCATGGGTTAGAGAGTATTGCCAATATGTAACGAAGTCTTGTTCTTAATGCTTGGTGGTTCTTAACGCTTTTGTTCTTGTACGCCACTTGAATGAATGAATTCGGTATTTGATCGTTTTCAGATTGATTGGTTGTTTTTAATCATTTCATTCATGTACACCACTCGAATGGATGATTATAGAATTCTAATGAATCTACGCCAGGGGATTAGACTTTGGAATCTAGCCATGATTTAGGATTTAATCGGTTTAGAATCTACGCCAGGTCGATCGATTGAATATAGGGATTAGGATAGCGGTCTTAATGCGTCTAGTAGGTGAGATACGCAATCGAGAGATTGGTATACGCATGCTAGATAGTGGACAAGTCTACGCCACTCAGTTTCTATATTAGAGCTTGAATTCCCTGAACTCGTGATAGTATCTTTGACCAATGATCTTGTTAGAACTTCGTTACATCGTTGTGCAACCCTCGATACCTATGGTGCTTAGTCATTAAGTTTATCTCGTTAAGTAGTTTAGCTTAGTTTCATTCGCAATCCCATCATTATTCGATTTTACACATCTTATCCATTAGTCTAATAACTTTAGAGTTGCATCAATTCCTTGTGTTCGACCCTAGTACTATACGATCTGTATTCTTGCGGAAGCGTTAGTCTAGGTATATTATTACTTGAGATTAACCGACATCAAGATTCGGTGCCAATAGGTTGAAATCATTTGTTGTCAACAAAGAAGCTTGCAATTAAACACGTTCGACATAAAAACCAGGTATGTATAGTGAGTTTTTCGTGTTTCTCTTTTGTTTATTGCAATTATTAAAAACGAGTCTAAATGAGTCATATTTATTGCAATGTCAAAGGTGACAGAGTGGGTCACAGAGTCGTACGGTCGCACTGGGTCATTGAGTCTCATCGAGGGGTCAAAGGGATCAAAGGTCGTCGCAGGGGTCCAAGGGTAAAAGGGTGGCAAAGGGTCAGAGGGTCGTAGGGGTCCAAGGGTCAGATGGGAAAGGTGTTGCAAAGGGTTCAAAGGGTCACATGGGTCCAAGGGCCGCATGGGAAAGGGGTCGTAAATGAATGTGGTAGTTGATGGAGTTGTTGGTGTGCCATGAATGTGGTAGTTGATGGAGTTGTTTTTGGCAGTAATAAAGTTGATTCAGATGTGCCAACAGAGCATAAGTATGGTGATGGTGAGAACAACTCGCAAATGGTAGTTCAAATAGCGAAAATAATATCTTCGAGTTCGAAGATGGATTGGATCTTAAAATTGGGCAAGAGTTTGATAGCAAGAAGGATGTACAGGCATTTGTAAGGAAGGATTCAATCGAAGCTTCGTTTAGATAACAACATTGAGATCTGATACGAAGCTGTGGGAAGTACGATGCAAGTTTGCCGGAAATGGTTGTAAATGGAAATTACGCGTGGCAGCAATCCTGAATTCCAAACAGTTTAGTGTGAGAACACACCATCCCATTCATAAATGTTCTCCTGTATCTAAACGGACCGAAGCTACAAAGGGTACAACGCAAATGGTTAAGGATTATTTGAAAGAGGAATTTGCCGGAAATTATGAAACACCTCCAACAAAAGAATTGATGGCTCGTGTAAAAGCAAAATACGGTGCCAATGTATCGTATTTGATGGCATTAAGAGGCAAATGCAGTGCTCAAAAGGATATTTGTGGTGATGACTTTGAACATTATAGGAGGCTTCCAGGGTGGTTGCACATGTTTATAAAAAGAAATCCCGGATCTGTCGTAGATCTTCAGTACGACATTGATGGGAAAAGATTCAAATACATATTTATGGCTGTCGGAGCGGCTATAAAGGGATGGAAATACATGCGTAAAGTGGTTGCTGTGGATGCGACATTTCTGACAGGAGTGTACAAGGGAGCATTGATTGTGGCGACCGCGCAAGATGGTGAACATCACCAATATCCTCTTGCATGGGGAATAGTCGACAGAGAAAAGGACGAATCATGAACGTGGTTTATGTCAAGATTGAAACAGGTGATACCGGACGGACGTGATGTCGTTGTGATATCTGATCGCCATAAAAGCTTGATCAAAGCAGTCAAACAAGTGTATAAAGAAGCTAATCATTGTTTTTGTGCGCGTCATATATCGCAAAATATAAAGAGCTAGTCAATAAAGGTCATGGTAGAAAGACTTCAAAGGGTGATACTGTGGCGGAAATGTTCTTCAAATGTGCAACAGCATACACGGAGAACAAATTTGAAGTGCTATTGAATGATTTGAAGGCCAAGTACAAAAAAATGACTTTTGTGACCTCTGCGACCCTTGTACCCTTTGCGACCCTTGTATCTCTGCGACCCTTGTACCCCTTTGCGACCATTGTACCTCTGCGACCCTTTGACCCCTTTGCGTCCCTCGTACTCCTGCGACCATTGTACCCCCTGCGTCCCTTGTACCCCTGCGACCCTTGTACCCCCTGCGACCCTACCCTTGTACCCCCTACGACCCTCGTACCCCTGCGATCCTTGTACCCCCTGCGACCCTCGTACCCCTGCTACCCCCTGCCACCTTTGTAATGTTGTGACCTTTGTGGCCATTTTTTACCTTTCTGACCTTTGCGCAAGTATCCAAATGTTGCAAAGTATTTGGAGAAAGAGGAACCTGATCCCGTTAAATGGGCAAGATGCAAATTTAAGAGAGAAAGGTACAACTTATTAACCACTAATGGCGCCGAGTCAATAAATTCAACGTTGAAGAAGTCAAAAAAATTTACGATCCTAGGGCTTTTAGATATTTGTTTGGAAAAGACAGTGAATGGTTCAATAGGTATAGGTTGGAAGCAGCTACCGGTGATGATTCTCAAAAGTTAACACCATACGTTGAGAAAACGGTTTAGACAGACATCCAAGTATGATGTTATTGAATTCAAAAGTCTGAGTGATGAGTATGAGGTGAGAAATGAGATGGGTAGGAGATTTGTAGTGAGTCTTCAAAAAATAACGTGCGAATGCAAAATGTTTGACGTGGATAAGTATCCATGCAGTCACGCAATTGCGGCAACATATAAGGTTGGTAAATGTCACAAGATACCAGATCTATATTCAAACTACTACCTTCGGGAGACATCGCGTTTGGCTTACCAAGAAACCGTGTATCCGGTTCCTGATTGCAGTAATTGGACATTCCCCCTTCAGTGACTGAATTTACGTTTGAACCTCCTATGCTGGCTCAGAAAAGGCAAAGCAGGAGGCCTGAAGAGAATCGTTATCCTGGACCCGGTGAGGCTCGGAGTAGTACCCCATCTTCGTCGAGATAAACCCCGTCTGCTTCGTCGAGGCAAACCCCGTCTTTGTCGAGACAAACCCCATCTTCTTCGTCGATACAAAACCCATTTGTGTCGACACAAACCTCGTGTTCTTCGTCGTTACAAACTCCATCTTCAAAAGCCAGCATCACTGGCAGTGTTTGGAACGTGACAACCGAGACAACACCGACTTCAAAAAAACGAAAGGTTTGTTAGTTAGTAATTGTGTAATACTATATTATTTGTATTATTTTAATTAATCCTTTTGGGACTTTCATCCTTATAATTCGATAAATTCTTCATTATAATCCGACCCATGCGACCCTCAATTGGATTAAATTAGAACCCATCCGACTCATTTGACCTCATCCGAACAAATATGACTTATGCGACCAATGCGACCTCATGCGCACAAATATGAATCATGCGATTAATGCGACCTCATGCGCACAAATATGACTCATGCGGCCAATGCAACCCTCAATTGGATTAAATTAGAATCCATGCGACATTTTATCATTGTTAATCCGTAAATTCATCGATTTCGTGTGTATCGATCATTATATACGACCATACGACCCATGCCATTATCAATATACCATTATCATTTTAGAATCAATGTAGACAATAATATAAATAATATCGACATTTGAAAACAATGTTGAATGTATTTTTTGAAATTTTTTCAAACTCATCCGACGAATTCTTAAAACACTACTATCGCTTTTGTAGCACAAGCATTGGTCATACACAACTTAACTAGGGACACATAGGTCATAATCTTTTTTAACCATTGATTGGTGTTGTAAATGTATTGTTTTGATTGGTCTTTTACATTTTATCATTATAAACCCATAAATTCGTCGATTTTGCATGTATTGATCCTTATATGTGACCGTGCGACCAATGCGACCCATGCGACCCTCTATTGGCATTAATTACTTTGACGTTTTAAATGCATTGTTTTGATTGTTTTTTGAAATTTTATCATTGTTTATCCGTAAATTTGTGCATTTCGCATATATTGATCCTTATATGCGACCATGCAACCCATGCGACCCATGCGACCCTCAATTGACATCAATTAGTTTATTGTTTTAAATGTATTATTTTGATTGTTTTTTGACATTTTATCATTGTTAATCCGTAAATTCGTGGATTTCGCATATATTGATCCTTACATGCGACTCATGCGACACATGCGACCCTCAACTGGCATTAATTAGTTTGACGTTTTATCATTATACACACGTAAATTCGTCGATTTTGCATGTATTGATCCTTATATGTCACCATGTAACCCATGCGACCCGCCGAAAATTCTGTCCCCAAAATTCCCGCCGATCTTTTCATCATATTTGAAAAAATTTAAAAAAATAACATATGGAGGTCATGTCTTTTCGAAGTCCATCTGACGGGGATTCGATATCCAGGTCAAGTCTTTTCGAATTACAGTCATTTCCTTTTTTACAATAACGACACATACTCTCTCTCTAACTCTCATTCCATTAATTTTTCCGAAAATGTTACATTTTCCTTCTTTCTTCTGAGAGATTTTTCCGCGCTATCTAGAAGAGAACTACATTGTAATCTTCTTCATCAGTCTCTCTGTCAGTATGTTACATCTAGAGAATGTAAAGATTTGACTTGTTTTTTCGTTTTATGTTATAGGACATCCCGAAGATATTCTTCGATGATTATATATACGGGAAAACGAGGGACAACAACACGGCAACGCTTAAATCGAATCGGTCTAACAGAAGATGGAAAGTCAAGTTGGATGGCTCCATATTCACTGATGGTTGAAAGATTTCTCCAACCACCTAGACTTAAGTATTGGGGATTACATACTTTTCACTCTTGAAGGTGACATGGTCTTTTACGCCAGCTTTGCCACTCTTCCTCCGAGGATTTTACGAGAAATTGTGGTACCAGTCACTCGTTCGAATCTGTCCGCCGATGCATTGGTAAGTGACTTCAATACGGTTTTATTCCTTTCATGGTAAGGATTTTAACGATTTTTATTCCTTTCTTAGGATGTCGCAGACACTTCCTATAGGGTTTGCGTGGTCGAGCGGTCTTTGCCATAGACGATGTAAGATATATCTGATGCTAGGATACTCCACGCCGTGGGAGGTAGATCTAAGGCCCGTGGCACGTGGTTGTGCTTCCATCAAAAGGGCTTGGAGAAAGTTTTGTCTCGACCATCGATAGAACGTTGGTTGTACCCTCGTAGTCGAAATATATGAGAATGGACCAATACCTATCCTTCAGTTTTTCCCTAACAATAACAATGTTTGATTGTTGTGTTTTGTATTTGGATGGTTTTCATTTGTAAATTATATAGTATATGTAAATAAGAAATAATAAATTATTAATATTATTTGTTGGCACAAGGGTCGCAGAGGGACAAAAGTCGCAGAGGGACTAGGGTCGTAGAGGTACAAGCGTCGAAGAGGTACAAGGGTCATAGTGATCCGAGGGTCGCAGAACCTCTGCGACCCTTGAACCTCTACGACCCTTGAACCTCTACGACCCTTGAACCTCTACGAATCTTGAACCTCTGTGACCCTTAACCCTGCGACCCTTTTACCCATGCGACTCCTTTTATTATTATGAAGAAACTTTAAAAAAATAACAATGTACCAAATATTTAAAAATAACAATGTACCAAATATTTTAAAAATAAAAATGTACCAAATATTAAAAAATAACAATGTACCAAATATCAAGTTAATCTTAGGATGGAGGGATACATTTTCCATTACTAAATACATCAGCCGCAATCTTCTCACGCACGGAAATAATATTTTCGTCGCAAATGCAGTCCAAATCATTACGTATTTTCATTACTGCGGCTTCTAAGTATTTGTAGGAGTAAACACCACAGTCATCCCCACTTGCATTCTGTACACCTTTATAATACTCATATTTCCATTTACTTTGTCTAGATTTCAAAGAAGGAAACCCTCCGAGAATGAACATCTTGGGAATAGCTTTTCTTAGATTCTCAATCACCAGATCGATATGTGATTCCTTAAGCCTTGTCTGACAGTCGTATACCGTGACGCATTGGGTTTTGAAATCCGCTTTGATGGCTAACCAATGACATCTTATATATCTACAACTAATCGATGGAATGTTTAGAACCACGACAAAGCCTTCGAAAGCACTAAACGGTTTCGTACTTCTTAATGAATACTTGTCATTCAAACACTACAAGAAATTCACAGATTAGGGACTGAAGAATCAGTCCCTAATCCGTCCGAAAAGGCATTTAGGGACTGATTAGGGACTGGCACGCGCCGTCCGCAAACGAACGTCGGCAATCAGTTCCAGTCCGCAAACCGTCCGCAATTTCGGACGTAAAAGGTAGTCCGAAAACCGTCGCAAAATTCCAGACAGACAATGCCGTCAGGAAATTTCCCGACGGGAATCACCGTTGGGAACATTTTTTTTAAAAAAAAATTTCCGGACGGCAGCTTGCCGTCGGGAAATTTCCCGACGACAGTTTGCCGTCCGGAAATGTTTTTTTTAAAAAATTAAAACGTAAAATTAAAAAAAAAAACTGAAATTAAAAAAATTTAAAAACAAACTGAAATTAAAAAAAAACATTTATACAATAATATTTAAATTATCCGTTTACAAATTAGTAGGTGGTAATTGTGAATCATTATCGTCGTTAGCATCGTTTTCTCCGGCCGTATCCCAATTGATAGAAGGCATGTGTACCTTCATCATCCTCAGCCACTGCTCACGTTCTCTTCTATTTTGCTCTACTTCTCTTTGCAGAGCGCTTATATGTGAGTTTTGTTGTTCTAGTTGTGCTTTCATCTCCGAGATTGTATTTTGCAATTCTTGGGTCGCGACCTTTTCCTTGCCTTTGGAGGAACTCGCATGTTTTGATGACATTCCTCCAAGACCAAATATGCGCCCTTTGTACGGCGTTACGTGCTACAAAAATATTAACAATTAATTTAAATTATTAATAAAAAAATTATTGTAAAAATGTATTAAATTTACCTCGAAATACATCTCGTTGTATTCTTCTTGAGAAAGAGTCGGTTGCGTCCCATCTTCTCTTGGCGGGATTTGCGACACTCGTTGCGATGCCATGTTATCAACATCGTCGTGAATTTGTTTTGCCCTGGCATCTACCCAGGAACCGTCGGATTTTTTCTTGTGTGTACATTCTAACAATTCCACGTACGACGCTAAAACAAATTTGATATTTTACGTATTAACAAATGTGACTCCTAATAAAACTTAAAAAAACCTTTAAATCTTACCATTTCTTCGAAAACCTCCGCGAAAGAGCGGGAACCAGCAGTATGTGCACTAGGACCATATCCCGATCTATCAGACCGACGAGATCGACTAGCGCGTTCACTTCGTTGCTTAAACTGAGTAGAGTCCCAATGGGCAAGCAACTGTCCCCAGACTTCATCAGGGATCCAAGTGGGTTTGACATTGTTGTTTTCCCAGTCTTTTCTCGTTTCGTATATAAGATTTTTCAATCTCTCTCCCGCATGCTTTTGAAATTCGGACTTTACATATCCGGTTATTGCAGGATCCCAATAAAATTTTTGCTTAATATTATAAAATAATTATGTATTTAAATATTATTTTAAGTTTAAAATTTATAATAAAAATGAATAGAGAGCAAAAAAATATACCACGAAAGCTTTCCACCATCGTTCCTTTACTTCGGGATCGGTTCGCGTCCAATTGTAACTTAGACGATCGTAATCAGCTTTCATTATCTTTGTATGATGACGATTAAGCTGCATACGACCAAACCTAAAAATAAAACTAAATTATGACTTGATAATTAATTAGTTACAAAATTAAGTTAAATTTAGTTTATACCAAAGTTCGTCGGTGTTAGCTGGATCTATACGAGGAAGTTTCCGTCTTTCCTCGTCCATTGCTAAAAGCTCTTCCACTGTTGGTTCTTGATGCATCAAAGGCTCGTGATGCATCATCGGCTCGACCGGCGGTGGCATCTGCTGATAGAATGGATATGGTGGCATATATTGCGCAGATCCAGCGTTAAATAAATTCGGATTCATAAAATCCGAATATACCGGATCCGATGATTGTCTCGGATGTTGTGGTCCATTAGCGCTTTCTTCGGATGTTGAGCGGTTTCTATTATTACCGACTCTTCCAGCACGAGGCGACATACTAAAATTATAATTTAAAAGTAATTATTATATTAAAAATTTTAATTAGATCTTCTGTGGGCCCCATTTTATATCTTATTAATTATTTTTAATATATTTAGAATCGATGTTCGCATATACAACAACAATGTTATTATCACATAATTGTACAATAATAAAAATTGAAATAGATAATGAATTTAACATCTTGTACATCGTGTTTTCGATGAGATTCATTATTATTATTATTATTATTATTATTATTATTATTATTATTATTATTATTATTATTATTATTATTATTATTATTATTATTATTATTATTATTATTATTATTATTATTATTATTATTATTATTATTATTATTATTATTATTATTATATATATATATATATATATAATTTAATTTTAAAAAACAATAAATATTGAATGAAATATTAATTTCGATACAAAACTCCAATGGATAACATTGATGCACATGGCTACCAAATCAACATTAAAATTTTAGAAATTAAAGGCATCAATTTATATACAAAAGAATAAGTCCATATTCGACTCCATTAGTTTGGAGATTTTAAAATTCTTATTTCTATAATACTTTGGGGAATTACGATAGTTTTTAAAGCTGAATGAACAATCGTGCTAACTATTGTTTTATTTAGTTATTTTTAACATTTAATAAATTAATTTATATGAGTTATAGAGTAGACTAGGTTCATTTGATGGCAAGATCACAACAATTGATGAGATTCACACGATAATTCTAACTATGATAAAGAATGTAAATATAATAATCCACATTATCACGTCTAAAAACTCGGAAATTATTGTTACCTCAATCCTTTTGAATCTTTCGACTTGTATTTTGCCTGGATTAGAACGATTGAAACACCTGTAGACCAAAAAAACAAATGAGAAATCGGAGAAAGAAAACGGCGAAAACGGAAACGCCGAAAACCTACAGCGGACGCACACGGATGAGAGAGAGCGGCGGTCGGAGGTCGGTCGGAGAGACGCGGCGGCGACTGAAGGCGGACGGACAGCGGACGAAATCGGCGAAATCAGCAAGAATTTGAGCGAAATCGGCGACGATGATTTTGGGGGAAACGAATTCGGTTTGAATTAATAAGCATTTCCGGACGGGTGTCGCAAACCGTCCGGAAATGCCGATGGTTTAGGGACTGACCAAGAAATTCGTCCGCAAATTCGCGACGGTTTAGTAGTAAGAAGTGAAGAACGATATATCCTCATTCACGTATTGTTCAACAATTGAACCCTCTGGACGAGCTTTTTGTTTGGCTTTTTTCTTCAAATGGAACATAAATCGCTCGAATGGATACATCCAACGAAATTGAACTGGACCTCCTAATGCAGCTTCGTGTGGTAGATGAACTGTCAGATGCTCCAAAACATCAAAGAATGATGGTGGAAAAATCTTCTCCAAATACTTTTAAGTCTACGAACCACATCTACGCTTAAGTTTCTCGCACATAAATCTCGAAAAAAAATGCCAATACCTGAAAAATCAAGTATATTAATTAGTTTATTTTACAATTAATATTTCTATAAATTATTAATCACTAATTATATACTATATTAAATAATCATGTTACCTCCAATTGCTTCGTGTGCATGCTTGTCCATCAATTCAGAAAAACATATGGGGAGTAGTCGTTGCATGAATACATGACAATCGTGACTTTTCATCCCTGATAACTTTCCTCCATGAATATCGACGCACCTTCTGATGTTAGATGCATAACCATCGGGAAATTTCATGTCTTCCTTCAACCAATTCAACAATTTATATTTTTCATCATTAGACAATCTGAATATCGGAACAGGCGCTTTACCATCCTCACTTATATGTAACTCCTTCCGTGAACAATACTCTGCGAGATCCTTCCGTGATTTAATGTTATCCTTCGTTTTTCCTGTGACATTCATTACTGTATTGATGATATTATCGAAAAAAATTTTCTCTATGTGCATGACATCAAGATTGTGACGAAGCTTCAGATTTTTCCAATACGGAAGATCCTCGGATGATTGTTTCCTCCGCAATCTATACTCCTAGGAATACCCAAATCGAGAAGTCGTTCATACAATATCTCTTCGCCGGTCAAAATTGGAGAAGGAGATTTCCACACAACAATATTCCTTCTGAAATTCCTCTTGTTGCGTCGTAATGTATCATCAGAAGGAAGAAACCGGCGATGAAAATCAAACCAACTCGTCTTTCGTCCATACTTCAACTGAAAAGCATATTTTTCGTCCATGCAATAGGGACAAGCCAATCGACCATGCGTTGTCCACCCAAATAGCATACCATAAGCTGGAAAATCACTTATTGTCCACATTAGAGCACCTCGTAATATAAAATTTTATCGTCTCGAAACATCGTACGCTGGAACTCCCTTCATGTTTCCACGCCTCACCATCTGAGGGATGACACATTTCTCCGTCAGGACTTGAATGCTCGGCATGCCATCTCATGTCGCTTGCAGTCTTCTCCGATTGATACAATCTTTTTATCCTGTCTGTAATTGGCAAATACCACATACGACGAAACGGAATCGATTTTCCATTTCTTGTCAAATAAAATCGATCTTTTCCACAAAATCGACAATTGATCAAGTCCGAAGTTTCTTTCCAGAAAATCATACAGTTGTCTTGGCAAACATCAATCTTTTGATACGGCAATAAACCCAATGATCTCATCATCTTCTTTGTTTCATAATATGACTCGACTGCATTATTATCTTCGGGCAAATAATCTCTTACTAATCGCGATATAGAATCCATGAAATTCTGAGGAAGATTATTTTCTGTCTTCAAATTCATTAACCGTGCAGATAAAGACAACCGTGATAAACCACTTCTACAACCATCGTACAGTGGATGCCTAGCATTTTCTAACATTTCAAAAAATGTTTTTGCTTCTTCATTCGGATCTTCTTCAATATTTTCATATTCGTTTCTTTCCACGAACGCATTTTGCACCATTTCTACATAAGGGTTTTCTACATCTTGAAAAGTCTGAGACACTTCATGATTTACGATACCCCTACTAAAATTTTCCACAACACCCCTCGGTCGTGGTGCAAAATTCTCTCCATGAGATAACCAAATAAAATAATTTGGAGTAAACCCTCTTAAATAGAGATGATTCCAAACGGTTTTCTCATTAACGAATTTTTCATTTTTGCATTTTATACAGGGACAAACCAACTTACCGTTTTCTCTATAAACTTGTTGATTTGTCGCCACCGTCATAAACTGTGTAAGGCCTTCTAGAAACTCCTTCGATACACTTTGAGTTTCCGGATCAATTCTTCTATACATCCATTGTCTCGAAACAAAAATATTCGATCTCGACGACGATGCCATTACAATTAGAAACGATAACAAGATATAAAGAGAAATATATGAGATTTGTGTGTGAGAAACGGGTAGAAGAGAAGAGATTAAATAGAAAATTTTAAGACCGATTCGGGACGAATTGCGGACTGGAATAAATATTTTCCGGTGAACCGTCCCTAAGTCGTCTGTAATTAGGGACGGAATCGGGACTCAAATAATTTCGGTCGGAAAATTGTGGACTGCTGACTCCGTAATTTCTACTCTAGTGTCAGATGGACTGCAGCTTCTTTTCCTTCAGCTTCATCATCATCCTCGCCTTCTCTTTCAGCTTCAGCATCACCATCTCTTTCTTCATCACCTTCAGCATCAGCTTCATCATCTTCAAGCTCTATCCTTTTCCCCCACGCTCTTTTTCCTCTTAGTCCCCTTCCCTTTCCCTTCCCTTTCCCCTTCTTTTGATCACCAAGAACTGCTTTTCGCGTCAGCAGTTCTTGCTCACGGATTTCCTCCCAACAAATTCCCTTCGTATTTCTACGAATATGTTCCATCCATATCTGAACATCGGGATCGTGGCATCCCTCGTCCAGATCAAAAACTAAACCTACCTATTCGTGTTCAGCACGAAGAATACTTCGAATATCTTGAAAAACAAAAAATAGCCATTATTACCCTCTGTGACCCTTGTTTTCCTTGTGACCCTTGTGTAATTGTTACCTAAGAATCTCCTATCAGCCTTATCACGTCTACGTACTTCAGGTTAATACTGGATTTAACCATCTTCTTGCACATTCTTGGGCATGATGGGTCCGCGTCCATAACATTAACATACCATCCCTTTCCGCCCAAACTAAGGATGGTTTCAAAAGGAAGTAACTGCAACATTAAAACAAAATGATAAGAATGCAAAAAGTACAAAAAATTCAAGTTATTCGAATAATATATACAACTTACCATTAGTGGGATTATGAAACCGCCACAATACCATTTTGGTTTCGGTGAATCCCCGCTAACGTGCTTGGGGCAAGTATCCACAATCTTCTCGAATGTGTAACGCCCCCATGGAAAGTGTTCATAAAATTCCAAGTCATCAACCATGTGAATGAGATCATGGGTGATAGAGTTGCCTGATGAAGGCTTGTGAGCCATAACTTGCACCAACAAAAACAAAGTTGCCAACCTCTTCCAGTCCTCAGCATTCTCCGTCTTCACAAGTTTTCCAATGATTTGTGCGGGGGTCACCTTTCCACGGTCGAAATTCTTCTGCCTGAATGTATCACCCCTTTTGGACTCCCATCCTTTGGGATATGGTCCGCAGTTCAATCCGGAAATTAGTGCGTGCTCCACTATAGAGTACCGGATGGGAACACCGTTTAAGACGAACCACAACTCCTTCTTGTCCCGTACAATCACGGAGTGATTTCGGAGGATAGACATTTGAACCTTAGTCAATGTGGAGTCACATTGGAAATGGAATAAATGCTTAAATTGCGATTCCTTTTCGAAGTAATGCAACTCGTATTCATCTAAGATTCCTCTCAGCTTCGTTATTATCTTGTGAGGATAACACTTGGTGGTGATCTTTGGCATTATGTCCATGTGCTTGAATTCTTACACAAACTTCGGCTTTGGCGCCACCTTCAAAATGACCAATTAATTAAGAATACATTATACTTCTACCGACTCAAGCGACCCATGCGACTCAACCGACCCATGCGACTCAACCGGCCCATGCGACTCAACCGACCCATGCGACCCAAAACGACTCACTGAGACTACCGACTCAAACGCCCCTTAGACCCCATGCGATGCTCAACCGACCCATGTGACCCAAACTGACTCACTGAGACTACTGACTCGAACGACCCTTAGACCCCTGTGACGCTCAAGCGACGATTATGACCCAAACCGACTCACTGAGAAAACTGACTCAAACGATACTTATACTCCCTGCGACGCTCAAGCGACCATTGCGACCCAAATCGACTCACTGAGACTCAACACACTCACTGACACTCACACCCATTTCAAATCAATAAACCATTATGGGACTCGACAACCTACAAAACCCTAGAAATCGACGCTCAACCGACCATCGAGACCCAAACCGACTCACTGACTCAACCGACTCACTGAGACTCAACCGACTCATTGACATTCACACCCATTCCAAATCAATAAACCATTTTGCGACTCGACAACCTATAAAACCCTAAAAATTGATCTACTTACACTTATTGATGCCATTGAAGATTGACTCGTGCTCTCTTCTACACTGCTGTTGATTCTAGCCATTTCCTTCTTGCCAACTTCGAATCGATCCCTATCAAGTTCGAAATCACTTGTTCTTTCTTGCTTTTGACACGGTTTGACAGTTTTTCACGTGATTAACTGTAAAACGTGGGTTTTTTCACGTTCGAAAATTAAGGGTAAATTTATCTTTTCTCTAGTTTTTCCCGATTAAATAATTATTTTAGGGAAGTGTATTTTTGAAGCGTTTTAGTCCTACGAGGATATATCTGATATTCCGCCAATATTTCCATAGTACAAGAGATATTTTTTTCGTAACTATATACTTCTATACTTAAATACTAAAAGGAAAGTTGGAGTATGTGATACTTGTCACTCCCATAAATCTTTTTATTTTTTATTTAATAATAATATTAATATTAAGATTAAGTAAAAGTAAGTATTTTTTTTTCTTTTTACATTGTCACTCCAACACTTTTTTTATATAAGTGTTTTAAAAATCGTTATAGGCGTCCGTCTAGACGTCGTCTAGCCGCTAGACATTCTCTCACCGTCCGACTAATCTCTAGGTGTTTTTTTTATAAAAAAAAATGATGTCAAAACTACGTTGTTTTGGTATTTAAAGAAAAAAACTAACAATGACACGTATTTATGTGTTTATCTTTTATCGACTTTACCATCATCATTTGATTTGTCTTCTTTTATCTACGGCATCGTTTATTGTCTTCATCTGAGTATCTTGTCCTCATATTTGTATCTCATCCTTTGTCTTCTTTGTTTTCTTATCTTATGCCGTCTCTCGTATGTTGTCATCATCTTTATCTTTTATCATCGCCTTCATTTCTCATCTTCATCTTTGTTTCATCTCCACTCTTAGCTTCATCTCTCTCGCATTCGCCCTCGCCTTTACCCTTGCTTTGGTCTAACATCGTCTCACTCGACACCAATTTTTGATATTTTGTTTGTTTTATGTTATTTGTCGTCGTAAATTTGATATTGTGAATTTAATACTTATATTTTTTTTATAAATACTAATATATATATATATTTATATGTATTTTTTATAAAATTAAGTACTTATAAATATTTAAAATTAAATATTTATATTATTATTATATTAAATAAAAATAAAATATATATATTCGCCTAGTCCGCCAAGATTCCGCCTAGGCTCCGCCTAGATGTTGGATGTTCGTCCGCCTAACGTCTAGCGCTTTCTTGAACCTTGATAATAATAATAGTAATTTTAAATAAAAAGTGACAAATCTTTTTTTAATATGTTTAATAATAATGATATTTTTAAGAAAATTTTTTAGTAATAATATCAATAATAATAATAATAATAATAACAACAATGATAATAATAGTTTTTAAATTTTATTTCAAAAATATTGTTTAAAAAGTTATTAATAGTTTTTAATTTACTATAGAATGAAATTTTATTGTATCTTTAAAATTCATCTTTAAAATTAAATCTAATAATTTATATTTAGTACTATATGATATGATTAAGATTAAATTTAAAATTGATCTAACCGTACAAGATAAAAACAAAAAAAAATCTACGAGATAAACGGTTCACAACTGATATAAAATTTGAAAAACATTAAACATCTATAAATATATAACGTATGAATGAACCAAAGTCCAACTGTTATCGGATAACCAATTTAATTAGCCATTAGAAATTGTTTAAATAGATAAATAAAAAACAATTAAATTATATTTAAATATTAAAAACTTTCCGCGTGAAATGACCAAACCAGTATCCTAATAATATCTTATCATAATTTATTATTTCAATTTATTTCACAACAATAATTGCATCATAGATGTGTTTTTTTTTTCGCATTATGTATACATATGTATGAATAGATATAACGCTAGCAAGACAGATCTTATCTTCGTTCTTGTAGTTGTCTATTAGTATACGCGATGCAAATCCAATTATTTCAACGAGAATACTAAATAAATCAATAATTGTAGAAAAATATTAAAAAGGACAAAAATAATTGTACTAGGCAATACTTTTTTATACCCGATGGATTCGTGTAGACATCAATGCCATCGTACTTAATAGAGCTTACAATACGTCATTAACAAAAAATATTATCAATCAAAAGATACGTAAAAAAACGTGTATTGTATCAACTTGCCATTTTATTTCACCATTTAAACTGACCATATCGCCTGTGTATTATAATTGCCTCTGTATTTAAAAACTCATAAAATACATAATTTTTTTAAACGTGACCGTAAACGTAACAGTTGGCATGTACGCCTATGTAGCATACAATAATAGTTAGAAGTAAAACCCATGGATACCCACGAGATAATGGATATCCGAACCGGAAATCATTATTATAAGTGGGTAGTATTATAAATCATTATTAAAATCAAACATGCAAAATGTGGGTATCTAAAAATGCGAACAAAATTTTAAAACCCGTGAATACCCGAAAAGATGACGATTGAGACGAAACGGTGGGGCGACATGATGGAGATGAAATGACGAGGTGAGATGACATAGATAAGATGGCGTTGAAGATGATGACTGAGATGAAATGGTGAGGTTAAATGAGACGTGACAACGAAGAGGACAGGCGAGGTGAGATGGAGATGTCAACAATTGAATGCGACATGGCGAGACATCGAAGACGCTGAAACCGTGGCATCATGAAAGGATGGAAAGAGAAGGACGTAGAGAGGTGAAAGAGAGAAGAGGAGAAGGGCGTCGGGGAGGAAAAGAGAAGAGGAGAAGGGCGTCGAGAAGGAAAAGAGAAGAGAAGAAGAGTGTTGTTGGCGTCGAGACGAGAGGAGGTCGAGAGGGAGGTCGGCAAGAGGGAGATCGGCGAGAGGTGGTCGGCAAGAGGAAATGAAAGGAAAAGAGAGATGGGAGTTAGTTGATTTCGTGCCTTTGAGTTGGGTTTTTCGAGCAATCACAAAGAGGGTTAGATTGAAGGAGACGAGAGGTCGGTTGAGGGAGACAAGAGGGAGGTCGGCAGCAGGAAGAAGAAAAAATGAAAACAATTATAACTAGGGTTAGGTTAGAATGGCATATTTGTAATTAATATAATGTATATGTCTAATTATATATATATATATATATATATATATACTCGGGTACCTGCGGGTATCCGTTTCAGTTATTTTAGAACCCGAACCCGAACCCGAATCCGCGGGTAATGAGATTTCATTACCCGAACCCGAACCCGAACCCGCGGGTTCGAGTAATTTTTCGCGGGTTCGGGACGGGTTTCGGGTCGGGACGGGTTTTTCGGGTAATTTGCCCAGCCCTACCTTGTCCGAGAGAACCTTTGAAATTTCGTACCATGTGGATAGAAGAATTACAATTATCAATAGTAGGAGCATGCATGAATTGTGAAAGAAGGTGTCATAAGAAAGCTCGATTCGTGTAATAGTGAGGTATATTAACCTTCCCACAAGCCATCTATATCGGTCTGGTTTGTCATATAAAAATTTACGGGACATCGACAAGATGTTTTTTATTCCAAAGAGAAGGAACCCGACTTAGACCCCAAAAGACCTCACTTAGAAATAATGTCGAGAGCATGCCTCTGTTGACACAAATAAATGTCTTTCGTTTTCTGAACAACTTTAATACCAAAAGTACTTTAAAGGTCCCAAATCCTTCATAACAAATCAATCTTTAGGGTAGTTTTTAAATAGATTACTCGTCGTCATGTTGTTGCCTCCCAATAAGCAAATCATCGATATAAACGAGAGCACAGACAGCTGAGCTACTGTAAAACAAAAAATAAAACTAAATAATCTGCCTATGACTGCTTGAAACCATATTGTAGAAGTGCATATGTTAACTTTGTAAACCAACACCGAGGCACTTGGTGTAGTCCATATAATGACTTACAAAACCAACAAACGACATAAGACTCCAAAAAATCAACCCTTGAGGGAAGCTTCATAAAGACTTCCTCATGTAAATCATTGTGGAGAAAGGCGTTATGAATGTCTATTTGATGACCAATCCATCGCTTTGCTACTATAATGTCAAGAAATAGACAAATTGTGGGCATCTTGACGACAGGTGCAAATGTCTCCTCGATATTAATTACCTCGGTTTGACAATTTCCAAGAATTACCAATTGCGCCTTGTAACATTCAATACTTCCATCAGAGTTATATTTTATTTTCTAGACCTAGCGACACCCAATAGCCTTCTTGTGGGGAGATAAGTATGTGAGAGTCTAATTGTTATATGACTAGTGGGCATTCAAGTCATGAGACATAACTGTAACCCAAATAGAAGACTGAACTGATTTAGCA
Organism: Gynandropsis gynandra; assembly: GCA_036759665.1. Taxonomy (NCBI): domain Eukaryota; kingdom Viridiplantae; phylum Streptophyta; class Magnoliopsida; order Brassicales; family Cleomaceae; genus Gynandropsis; species Gynandropsis gynandra. The sequence continues at coordinate 3,423,905 of CM071861.1, read as the reverse complement.
TAAATGGAAAGCTCATCCCAGACGACACGCAGCCAAAATACTCTGTGGGAAGAAGAAGAAATATCATGTGACATATAATTAACAATGGAATAAGTACACGTACCACAGGAATATAGATCGAATAAAGTGGGAATGCGAATGGGGTCTTCCAAATATCGAGTCGAATAAGTAAAATAGTCTTGTAAACATATAGATGTAGTGTGAGGAGATTCACTTCATTGTAAAGGCTGAGCAATAGACTTTGGGGCAACAAGAGCAGATGTGTTTTAAGTTTAAGAATCTGAAGTAGCATTCTCGGAAACCATTGGTGTAAGAAGGTGACGACATAGGTATTGTACCCAAAATTGAGAAATCTAGTGAAATAAAACTATCTAGTGGAGTCTTGCAAATATCAGAAACTTCAGCAGAAGAAAAGTCTAGAGACTCATGCCCCCTATCGAGAGATTGTGCGAGCACAACATGAAATAAAAAAATTATAGGTGTGGGGGACTGGTGCCTTCGTATGTGTCGGTGTCTTCTTTGGGAAAACAAATGGGAAAATATCTTCGTATAACAGTACATTCCATGAGATAATAAATTTATTTGACTCCAAGTCTATTACTTTCTAGCTTTTTTTATTCAGAGGAAAACAAAATGGAATGCAATGGATACTTCTCAGACCAAACTTTATCTGTGGGTTACCGGCCACGATGTGCATAACAAAGACTCTCGAACAAGCGTATGTGATCATAATTGAGAAGAGTATCAAAAATAGCTCATATGACATTTTTCCATGTACAAGATTCAATGGAGTCTTGTTGACGAGAAACGAGGCAATAAGCACATTCACCCAAAACTTAGGAGGTAAATGTGCTTGAAATATGAGAGCATGCACAATATTGAGTATGTGTCAGTGTTTTCTCTCCACTCGATCATTTATTTTGAGGCGCATAACTATATGATCGTTGATGTATGATCCCTTCTAAATAAAAATATGCCTCTAAAAGAAGAAACTCCATCTCTTTATCAATACAATGTTCCTGATCCCATATTTCCTAGATAACAAATAAATCCAAAAAGCTCATGAGTTCTCCTTAAGATTCAAAAAATAAAATGCACCACAAGTATAAAGGGTGTAAAACTGACATCAAACATGACAATGGATCAAATCAAAATACAAAGCTGTTTTATTATCTCTTTCATAAAAACATGCCCGAGTTTGTTTTGCTCTCAAACAAACATCACACAATTTCTTATTCCAAGAGTCTTAGAAACACCAATCAAATCTGGAAGAAAAGATAAAACTTTATCTTATGGATAACCAAGACCATGATGCCACATTCTCGATAATCCAATCGACTTGCATGATATGAACGCATCCCAACAAGATGTCATAATTGATAAAAAAAACTATTGCATTCTTCACCCGTTCCAATCAGGATCCTCTTTATATGGTCATGTAGCAGACAAAAACGATCATAAAAGGTGATGAGATAATTGTTTAACAAAAGATCTTGGCAAAATAAATCAATGTNTAAGTTCAAAGAATCTCCGAGATGCATAATCGTGTTGCAACAGTCTCGCAGCAGTTAGGAAAACCAACGAATCATGGAAAAAATTATCAATCAAGGAATTAAGAAATGAGATGTCCCTGTTATATGATGCAAAACACCAGAATTCAAAAAAAACTCAAGAGTTTTTGGATTCGTGTTAACGCAATCATTCGTGAAACCTAACATGAAACTTCTATTAGGAACTGACAATGAATCTCCTGCAAAATAGCAACATTCACATCATTTGCTCGAGCAGTATGTCCTCATCGACCATAGAAAGCATATGATCCTCCTTGTCCTCGTCTATGGGAATTATTTTTCCGAGGTTTTTCGTTCTATCAGTCGGGATAACCATGTAATTAACTAGAAACAAGAAGAGACTATATGTCTTGTTAGAGATGTCAACAGGTTTGGTTATGGCCAAATCATTGAAATAGAATGGGTTTAACAAGATAATTGGGTTGGGTTCAACCTGACCCATTTAATAATGGGTTATATAGATCGGGTTAAATAGGTTAAAAATGTTTAGTGATATAAATAATATGTTATATATATATTAAAAGTATATGATATAATCGTCAAATTTTCATCTAATATATCAATAGCTAAACCGATAATTCATGAAAATAAAATTCTCGATAAATTTTTAAAAAATTCTATTCAAAAAATATTCGATACAATCGTCAAATCTTCATCATCAATGACTTCAACATCACAATCACCAACAAATTCAACTTCTTGAGCACAACTTTCGCCACCTATCAATTAAAGACATATTAAAAATAAAATATATTTTAATATAGTACTGATACATGCTTACTGTTTTGGAAAAGTTCATATCCAATGAACCAATTTCATGTAAAAATCAATATATCGATATTAGAAGAACGAATACATTATGAAAAATAACAAGAGCGCGATGAACGAACCTAGAAAAGATTTTCATTGAAAGATGGAGAGAGAGAAGACAAACGAAGAAGGAGCTCGACAACCGGAGAAAGAGCGGTCGACCGCAGAAGGAGCAAGTGACCACAGAGAAGGAGCGAGCAATTGGACAATGTTGAGGGTGTGTGAAGAGAACGACAGAAATATGAGGTATATCGGTTAATGAGCTACATGGGTTTTACCCCTTAAAATTAATCTGTTTGTTTTTTTACATCCAATTAACCCATATAATTTTATTACTCATTTAGCAAGATTCATATATATTTTAAATGGATTTGATTGGGTTAACCCATTAAATCCAACCCAAATTGGTATTACTATGTCTTGTGTAGTGGCAGTGGGAACATAGTATGTTCCTGTCACGAGCTTGCACGGTTGAGGCTTGGAGAACAAGAATTGGTTGTGTAATTGATGCCTGAATAACCATCATTGAATTGATAGGGGATGGATATACAACCGGGATGAGTAGAACCAATTGCTTCAAGTCGTTCTTCCTTCTTCATTACTAGAGAATGACGACATTTTTCTTTAATAGAAAGAGAGAAAATACAGTTTATTCTTAGTAGTGGTTAAGTGTTGAAAATTTGTGACCGTAGAGTTCCATATTTTGCATCATTATTGGCCCATGAGAAAAAGATCAATTATCTCCTCTTCTAAATCTATAGAAGGAGAACATTGAGGTTTTCACATTTACAACTCCAAACCGAGCTTTTAGATTTCCACTTCATCCCAAATTTTTGTCAATGTCCCAAAATAAACCTACACACTTCTCCTCTGTTGTTGCATTGTGAAAGCTATTGGCGTCGTTGTTGTACTCATGTCATGTTGTCAATGGAGAATTGATGATGTAAATCATGCCACTATGACGATTGTGGTGCGAAGGTTAGGCTCAGTTGTTTAAAAAATCTATTCGACGAGCATGTAATTCACAACACTTCATTCTTCAAATTCTTGACTCAGCTTCGTGATGTCTCATCCAAAACACCAATTTTTCTCTTCGTCGAAAAGCATATCTATTGCGCTTTGCTTATTCTTCATAATTCCGGTTGTCGTGGAGTTGAAGGTAGATAAGTATATGGGTGTGTCTAATGGATGCAAGTAATAGCAAAAACGTTTGAAATATCTCAGTTCGACCACACGCAACACTACGAGTGGCACAAGAAACAGTCTTGAGTCTCGTGCAATGAGCACCAACAGTGGTTGCAGTCTGTGATTCCATAGCATCAGTATCGGTAGTATATTCGTTGCTCATTATCAAACCGCGAAAAAGAGATCACCAAAGACAAAAAAACAAAAGATTTCATACGTGGATAAAAAGAATACAAAAATTTAAAAATATCGATAGTCAAGAACTCCGGTACCATGCCAAAAAGTAGAATTTCATTGAACAATATATATATATATATATAAAGAGAGTACGCGTGTACACGTAAACAATCTGTAAGATAACATAGAAACAACGCTAACAATTGTAAAACCCATATAGATAGGAATATTGGCCCAATAATATTTGATGTATAAAAATGAAAAAAAAAATCTGTTCATGTATAAAATTTTGCCAGTTTATAAGAATTAATTTATTTTAATCGAATTTTTCTATTATAAACCATATTCTTCGTAGTCAATTCGTAATAATTAAATCTAAATGTTAAAAGTTAAGAAAGTAGAATGATTATAAATGCTGAATCATCGAAGGTCTGAAATTAAATAAATAATAAAAGACTTAAATAACAAATACTTATTATTAAATAAAACTCGTGTCTGTCTAATTTAATTTGCACTGTGGAGCAGTTGACTGAATATATTCAGAGAGATTAAGTCTCACAAGCTTGCATTTATGTATGCTTAATGAAATTAATAATTAATATAGATTCCTTCTATTAATTTGTCTTTATTAGACCGTGACGTATGATTAATCAATGATGAAGTGTTGCTCTGAAAAATGATAATATTTAACTTGTCCCACAAATTTTTTATTTTCCAAATTTTTGGATATGCCCGAAGACGTTAATTATATTTTTTATTATGTTTTCTAAAATTTCCAATTATATCAAAAAATTATGTTTGTAACCGATCTATGCGTATATACACTAATTTTGGATAGCTAAATTGTCTTAATATTTTACTTTTTCCTCTCCTCGTCACATCACAAAAAAGCATAAAACTATTTTTGTAACATGTGTAAAAAATACCTGAAAATGTGAAAAGTTAACACAAAGTGGGTTAAGTCCGTGCGCATAAACGGACGAATCTAGATCGTGTGGAAAAAATAGAAAAAAAAATATTTTTATTAATCATTATTATAAAAAAAATCAGATGGAAATTATTTGAACCAATATCTGATTTAATAAAGTTTTTTTCTGTAATATGAAACTTCAAGCAAGTATCAAGAACAACAAAGACCTTGCTCAATTTAATAAGAAAAAACGAAAAATGTGTTAAATAGATAACCACAAACAAGTTGTTTACACTAAAAAGACTATTTTTTTATAATCGTTCACTTAAAATAAGAATTGAATATTTTATATATTCCAATAAATATATATAAACTATTGTATAATTTTTATTGACGACTATCTCAATGATAAACAGGTTTCGAACCAATAACGCGACCTTAGATTTGTGAAGATTAAGAAACTGATTAAGATCAGGTTTTAAGGCACTAATGAAGCAACTACTTTGGATATAAGTTTCCATATATAAATAATTAAGCGATTACTAATTTTATTACAAGAGAAAGCATACTATAATAATAAATTATAATAATGGAAAGTGAATGGACGGTAGATTTGGCAAAGTAAAATGAGTGTAAGTGGTGATATAATAATTAATGGCTTTGAGATGGTGGTGGTCTCTCACGCGTGCGACGACGAGTGCTAAAAAAAGTCAAACTTTATGGCTTTCATTCAACGATCCATAGAAGCCAATTAAGCATCGGTACTTGACATTTTTTTAATTATCGATTATTAAAATATACATTCCCATTCATAAAAGTTATGAAATCAAACTAGACTGCTCAAAAAATATTATGGTAGAAAAATGGGATAACGACTTGAATCTAATCAATGTTTTCATTGGAAAAATGGATAACGATTTGAAATCTAGTTCTCAAAGATCTAGTAAGAAATGAACTCTTTAAACTTTTAAAATTTGCTTAATTGGTACAACATGGCATTTTTATGCCTAAACAAGATAAATCCTAAATCTAGTTATTGAAGACACATTATTTTAGATATATGAAAAAAGAATTTTAAAAAACATAATAAAAGTTAACGGTAAATGCGTTATTTTTGGGTTTAGGTTTGGGTTGAACGTGGAATTAATCAAGTTAAACTTTGAGTCAAGGAGATCCACTTAATCATGTTGTCATATGCTCAGTCAAGTTGGATTAGTCAATAGTTACACTCGCGTGATGTCAGTCTCACACTCGATCGATTTACTCTAGTCAATTAATCCACTCCGGTCGAGTTGTCACCTGTTCAAGCCGAGCAACCTTTAACTTGGGCGAGCATTCACATTTTTAAAATATTCTATTTGAAAAAGGGTTGCAAACCTTGGTTCCCAATGTTGTTCCATCCCAGAAGAATGTTTGGTCGATAAATCCTCATATATAAATTATGATCTATCATAGACATGAAGATAAGCACATTTTTTATTAATAAAAAAAAGGATTATGAAAGCTTTATTTTTGCATCAGTCGAAGATTCTATTTAAGTATATAATAGTTTTTTTTTGTAACAACTAATCAATTCTTCACCTAGTCTGTATTCTTCTTTTCCGAAGGCATTTAATAACATTTTTGGAGAAAATACCATATTTTTTGCTTCTAACGAGGGGAATTGAACACCAAATCAATTTTGTGTTTGTCTTACCAAACTAATCATGAAGATAGAATTGAGTTAAGGAGACAAGTGAATGAACACATGGAGAAGGCACAAGTTCAAGACAACATATCACACTATGCATTTTGTTTAAGATTTTTTATATGAACCTAGGCCGACGTCCTATTATTAGATGAATGAAATCGGACTGAAACCCCTAGCAACTCAATAGGATAACCTAGAACTTTTCTATCATATGGAAAGGATGCCTCAAGTCCCAACTACAACCCAACTAGAAAACTTCAAACTTAGCGAACAACGCGATAACTAAATCTCAAGAATTAAAAAGAAAAAAAACACTTTCAATTAAATCAAATTTCGTTTAAAATTAGTACAATGGGTTCGTTGTTCATAAAGACCAAATAATAATTTAAAACTAAATAAAATAAACTAACTTAACAAAACAAAATAAAAATGCTCGGTCGAGTGCCGCATAAATGATAACCCTAAAATCTAAAAAAGCTAAAGTATGTTTGCCAAGTAGCTCGTCTGCTCGATCGAGTCCACCAACGTTAGTCCAGCTATGTGGTGCTTGCACCAAGTGATCTAGACATTTGAATGCTCTTTTTACCGTCATAGGTTTGCTCGAGTCGATCACATCATTGCTCGAGTCGAGTAACCAACCATGCCATGGAGACATTGTTCTAGAGAGTTCAATTGGGTCAAGCGACTCCCTGCTCAGGCCGAGCGCATTTAACTTCTCTACCTTCTTGATCCTCTTGGGCTTCTCTCCTTCCAGATGGGTCATGTTATCTTGCTTCAGTGCTCTTTGATATTGTCATGGAGTCGTTGTTCGTGCTTCTAGGTCCATGTGAACCGAATGTTTCTTTGCCCTTGCCCTCGTTGTTCGTCCTCCTACGACATGTGGCGGGTCCAAGAATTTATCCTTATAGTGCAGATATTCAATAGAATATCATGTGTATATTACAGTATTCTAGAGAATATCATGTTTTCTATATTTGCTATATTATGTTTCCTATATTTGCTTTGTTAGTTTAGGCAAGATTCCTATTCGGTTGTAATTTTGTGTTGTATTGAAGTCTCACGAGATTAATACATGGAACACACTTTCCATTTCTAAAACATTGTCTTGCTATCAGAGCCTCTGTAAGGGCTTCTATTTTAATTTTTTCAATCGTTTCAACCACCACCTTAAAAATCAATTCCTTTCGACTATGTTTCGTCTTTCTGTTTATCTTTGAAAATAAAATATCTTACCAATAGAAATGGCAGTATGCTGACCAAAATCAATTTATCTCTTGGCCATGGGTATGTGGCTGGTTCCTTGATTACGTTCTCAAACGCGACTATTTTGAGAGAACACAACATGAGACCTATGACAGATCGTCAACAGGAGTTAACACAGTTGTTTCTCCAGTTTCTACACATTTTGCTAGCTCTTTTATAGGGTTTAACATGGAACAAATTTAGTCCTTGGTGAAATTTCTAAATTCTCAAACCTTTCCTCGTCAGACAGTCTTTCTGGTAAGACACATATAACAAATTTTATTATTGATTCGGGCATGTCGCATCACATGACGGGCGACCTTGCATTAGTATCGAATCTTCATGCCATAAAAGCACATCCAGTTGATTTACCTAATGGATCATATACACTTAGGCTTTGCAATTCTTGAATTTACTCATCACTGTGTCTTTACTACTGCACGACGTGCTTTATGTTCCCTCTCTTACGGATATTCTAGAAAATTACGTGTATATTATGAATATTCTAGAGAATATCACGTTTTCTATACTTGCTATATTATGTTTCCTATATTTGCTATATATTTGGTTTGTTAGTTTAGGTAAGATTCCTGTTATGTTGTAACTTTTTGTTGTATTTAAATTTCACGAGATTAATACATAAAACACACATTCGATTCATAAAACATTGTCATCTCATCAAAATTTTTTTGCCTAAAAAGAGTGTCAAATGGTGCACGTATGTTGAATGGTTAGCAGTCACCAGCATTATAGTAGAGAGTTGTCAAATTATACCACGTTTGGATTATATGCTTGACGATTGGAATGGTTTTTATATTTTAATTTAAAAAATAGATACCATCAAATTTGCATGAAAGAAGGTGATGATTGGAAGACAACCTTTAAATCGAAATTAGGAGATTCGTTCATTCGATTATTTTTTTATATATAACCCTCGATTATGTTTCAATGTTTTAGAATGAGAAAGAAGATGGATTTGTGTTTCAAAACCCCTGAACAACCAGTAACCGAAATCTAAGGCTAGTCTCAATAATGAAGATGCCATAAACCCCTGAAGAACTCGGTTGAGAAATCTTGAAAATGTGTGAAGACGCCACAATTACATGTGGTTATGTGATTGATAAGTCAGGTTAAATCTCAAGACTTCAAATCAACAGTTGAAGTCTTGGGATTCAACCTGACTTATCAATCACATAACCATATGTGATTTTGGCGTCTTCACACCTTTTCAAGGTTTTTCAATCGAGTTCTTCATGGTTTAGGGCATTTATTATTAAAACTAGCCCTAGGTTTTGATTGTTGATTGTTAAGGGGTTTTGAAACACAAATTTGTCTTCTATCGTTTTCTAAATCATAGAAACGTAATCTAGAGTCATATCAGTTGGTATCATAGTCTCATTTCTTTGTTTTAGCATCTATTTTTGCGTTTTTAGTTTGTTTTGAGTCATAGAAGCCGGATTTAGGTTTTGTTGATCTTTGCTTTGCGTGTGCTTTATGTTTGAGGTGTAAATCGTGTCAATTAATCTTTTTCATTTTGTTTTATGAAATTTTTGCTTATTTCTTTTGTCTAGCTGGTTCCATCGTACGACCAGTTGAAAAAATAAAAAAAAGGAAAAGAAAAGAAAAGGAAAAACAAAGAAAAAGAAATTTTTTTTTGTAAAAGAGAAGGAAAAAATGAAAATTGTTGTAAAAGAAAAGGAAAACAAAGAAGAATAAAATTTGCTGTAAAAAATGAATAATAAAGAAAAAGAAAATTTGTTGTAAAAGAAAAGGAAATTTGAAGTTTGTCCAAATGTTCAAGTACAAAGGAATAGGAAATAGTTATTACAATTTTTCTTATTGAGTTTGGAGTTGATTTTAATTATTTCCTTAATAGGGACAAAATATAACCAAATTGCTTGTTTTTTTTCTTTTCCTAAACAAAAATATGAATAGAACTTGTGATTTCGTGGTTAGGATATGTCTAAACACAAGTAGCCATTATAACTGTGATTTGCAATAATTTATGTTGGATCTCCACTTTGTGGTTGTTAGTGAGCTGAATTATGATTGTATTTCAAATTCTAGAGTTGTTTGCTAGGGCGAACTCAACTTGGAAAGGAAATAGGGGACATAGAGTGCAAAATCGAATGAGACACCATTTTGGAGAAGCACTGAGGTTCTTACGCACTCATTTCCTTTGTCTAATTATGTTCCCAATCATCGTTTGTTCGTTTTTGCATGAAATAAATTAATGGAAAAAATTCAGCAACAGAACGACATCTAACTTACTGAGGAGCAACAAATTGCAGAAAGTTTAGTTCGTAATCATTATGATGTGATAGCCTTGAACCAGTAGGTTGAGCAACGTCAGCAATCAGATGATGGAGTTATTTCAGGAGATTTATCGAAAGATTGAACTAGAGGTCGTAGCTCCATGAAGGATAGGAAGGCCTCATGAAAAACGAATCCGAAAAGGGAAGATGCGTACGAGGCGGAGATGGGAGAGAACTTTGATACAGATCCTTTCTTGGCACCGATGGCACTATGAGTGGCCGACCATAAAGGAATAGAATGGATGACGGCCTGAGCAATATACGGTTGGAAAGCCCTCTTTTTTAATGGTCATAGAGCTTCTGATGATTACTTGGAGTGAGAGAGACGCACTGAAATGGTTTTTGAATGTCATCATTACTCGGAATGCAAGAAGATGCATCTGGTGGCAGTAAAGTTCCATGACTACGAACTAGCATGGTGGGATCAAGCGATAGCATCAATGAGACGAGCAACATTACCTCCTATAAAAACTTAGGAGGAGATGACATATGCTATGAAACGAGTATTTGTTCTCATTCATTATGAAGACGAGGTGTGTCTGCGACTTAGAACCTTGGTGCAAGGGACTCATAGTGTGGAGGAATACTATAAAGAATTGGATATGCTTAAGGCTAGAGCTGGTTTGGAAGAGCATAGAGTAGCTGAGAACAATTGGGTTCTCATGCGTTTGAATATGGAAATTTGAAATCTTGTTGAAGCTCAAAATTATCAGACCTTGGATGAGCTCTTACATCACACAATTATAGTTGAAAAGCAGCTCAAATTTGGTGACCAGAGGCCACAAAAGCATGGGAATTCCACATCATTTTCTCGGCCTGAATACACCAAGAGAGGGAAGTCATATTTTACTTCCAAATGTGATCAAAAGGCTCAGACATTGCAACCTAAGGATTGAGGTGACGAATAAGATTCAGACTCGTGTTCGTGATATTAAGTGCTTTCATTGTTTGGACAAGGGTCATTATGCAAAAGATTGCATTTACAAGCTCATGATGTATACTAATACTCAGGGGGGGGGAGGAGGAGGAGGAG
>CM071861.1:3381296-3412918 GCA_036759665.1 Gynandropsis gynandra | reverse complement strand
GAGGAGGAGGAGGAGGAGGAGGAGGAGGAAGTGATTCACATAGTGAGTATGAAGAGCAAGAGCCTGCGGAAGGTGAGCTCCTAGTAACTCGAAGAACTTTGAATCTTCAAGCTAGAAAAACTACAAAATTTTTCTAGACTTAAGAGAGTTTCATGTTCCTGAGTTCTAGCCTTCAAATCTTGATTTGAAGTCGTGGAGGGGAGTTCAATTCTAAGGAATTTGACAATTACCTATGTTCTGCGGGTACCCTACGGGAGCTAACAGTGGCTTACTCCCCCAGCAAAATGGAATCGCCGAGAGGAGGAATCGATCATTACTTAATATGGCAAGAAGTATGCTGGCAGAAAAAGACTTACCTCACAAATTCTGGGCTGAAGGAGTTTTCACAGCCGCATATCTCCAAAATCGATTGCCCACCAAGGCACTGGATGGTCGCACCCCACTTGAAGTGTGGAGTGGACACCAGCCCTCAATAGGCCACTTCATGGTCTTCGGTTGTCTGTGCCATGTTCACATACCTGCACAACACAGAAGAAAGCTGGATCAGAGGTCAGAACCTAGTATTTTCATAGGCTACAGCAGCCTAAGCAAAGGATATCGAAGTAGAAGTGGGACTGGTCTACAAAGAGTGACTCGCAAGCCGCTAGACCTATCCCTACATTTAAAGGAAATTCAAGACCTATACTGCCGACTGCTCCTAACATGGTTTCACGGAATACAAGTGCAGAGGGAGAAAGGAACTTATCTAATATTTCACCGGTGACGTTCCAGCTGAGAAACGGATAGTCTAGTGGAGCCTCATCCTTATCCTCACGGCTCCTACACAAAACGACATATATGAATATGTTGAACCAGCAGAAGTCGAAGAAGGGCATAATTACGAAGCATGTTATCTGGTTGTAGAGGAACCGAGTTCCTTTGAGGAAGCGGTGTTGGATCTAGGCTGGAGGAAAGCCATTGATGAGGAGATTGAGATGGTTTAGAAAATGATACTAGGATTCTGGTGGACAGATTTGAAAACAAAAAGCTAATCACTGTCAAAAGGTTGTATAAGGTAAAATCAGACGAGAATGGTAAAATTTAGAGGCTGAAAGCACGATTGGTAGCTCGAGGGTCTACACAAACCTTTGGCATCAACTATGGAGAGACCTTCGCTCCAGTGTCGAGGCATGACACCATCCGAGCCTTGATTGCCCTAGCTGCACAAATGAGATGGACATTTCATTAAATGGATGTAAAGTCAGCATTTTTAAACGGAGAAATCACAGAAGAGGTGTTCATAGAACAACCTCAAGGATACGAAATTAAAGGTGTAAATTGAAAAGGGCGCTCTATGGTTTGAAGCAAGCACCGAGAGCATGATACAACAAAATTGATGAGTTCTTTCTGACTGAAGGGTGCACACGGAGCCACTGCAATGCAACCATGTACACCAAAAGGTCAGTAGATGGTGTCCTATTTATATGCATTTATGTGGATGATATAATCGTGACAGAAAGCAGTGATGAGTGGATAGAACAGTTCAAGACTAAGTTGTGCCAAACATTCGAAATGAGCAACCTAAGGAGGTTGAAATACTTCCTAGGATTTGAGATAAACTACACGGAAGAGGGAGTGTTCCTACATCAGACTAAGTATGACACACTGTTGCTGAGTAAGTTCGGGATGCAACACTCGAATAATGTTAGCACCCCTTAGTGCCTAACGGGAAGAACAAGGAGATGGGTTAGGAAATTACTAACACGTTGCCGTACAGGATTATGATCGGAGGGCTCCTGTATCTCGTCGCAACACGTCCAGACCTTATGTTCGCTGCCTCCTATCTTTCCAGGTATATGTCGAAACCTGCGGAAGGAAACATGTTAGACGTTAAACGTGTTTTCAGGTATATTAAAAGGACAGTGGACTACAGATTGCATTTCAAATTCGTGGACAAACCTAAACTAATTGGATACTCAGACTGGGTGGATGCAAGGAGGATATGAGGAGTACTATGGGGTTTTGTTTCACCCTAGGGAGTGCTATATTTTCGTGGGAGACTCAGAAACAGCCGTTGATAGCACAGTCCACGGCAGACGCGGAATACACCGCTATGTGTGCTACCACCAACCACACAGCATGGCTAAGGCAGATGTTCGAAGAGTTCGGGTTTTCATTCGACAGTGGGATTCCTATTTGCTGTGAAACACATCGGCAATCACTATCGGGAAGAACCTCGTACAACATCGACAAACGAAACACATAGACATCAAGATAGATGTGGTAAGAGAAGCCGAGAGGGAGCAACGCATTACCTTGCTTCACTGCTCGGGGGAGGAACAACTTGCGGACTTACTGACGAAGCCGCTAAACACGCGAAGATTCGAGGAGCTGTGGTTGGGAATAGGTGTCTAGCCGAGGAGAATCGAGAGGGAGTTTGTTGGAGTCGATTCCCCTCGGTGGCTGGTCAAGCAAGGATGCGGACGAGCAAACCCTAGAGTCGCCCTAGGGTTTGCAAAAGGAGGAGAATATCGTGATTTTGGAGGAAGGGTTTCGACCCCTATCTGAAATGGAGTGATGGTGGGCCGCGAGAGGGAAGCCCACACAGAGCCGAGTTGCAGGAAGCCCAAAGCATGATTCAAGAAGTCCATTTATGCAGCCCAACCCAAGTATTCACCCATTCGTGAAGATGGTGACTTGAAACAGAAAGGGAACAAATTATTGCAATGTTACAGAAGATCACCAACGTTTTGAGCCTATGTTTAGGTTAGTTTTTTTTATGCAGAAATAGATAGTGACATTATGTATGAGACCTAAACATGTGATCTAGAAAATATGAGCTTTTGTATTAAGGTAAATATATATGAGAATGAGAAGGAGGTGAGGTGTATCACCACCAAAAAATCATCAAATTCACCATTGTTGCTCTGCATTTCTTATAGCAACATTTCACCCAAAGTTTCCAAATACAATAACCACCAAAAAACTAAACAAAAGAGAGTTTTTTAATTTTAGTTTGTGCAATGCATATGAGAGATGAGAGATTATGAACTTGTTCAAATTTAGCTCATGAACAACCCTAAAAACTAACAGGAACATATCTTCGAAATTCTGCAACAAATTAGGGACAAAGTTAGGCAAAGAAATAGTTAGCTCGTTAGAAGTTTGAGCCTTATTGTACTTAAGCACATTCATTAGGTGATGTGAAAGCAAATCGTTCTTATTATCACTTACACTCGTATAAATAAAAGTTATTATCTTCACGGTTGTAATCCCATAGAACTTTTGAATTTATGTATAACAAAATTGTTCATGTATAATTCTGATATTTAAAGATAAATTTTTTTATATATATAGGATTTTCAGATTTAATAGTCGAAGATGATTTATTTTGGCCATATTATCTAATGATTATCTTTTAGTCAAATTATAATCACAAACTTACGAAAATATTAAAATACAATATACAAAGAAAAACAAAGAGAGAGATTCCCTGAAATCTCTATATAAAGACCAAATTGAAACACAGAGGGAGTAGAGAGAGATAAACATCAGAGATAAAGAGAGAGAGAGATGGTGAACGAGAAGCCATTGTGTATTTCCACTTTCGCCTGTCTGTTATTACAGTTCTTCGTTTTCGATCTTGGTAACTCTTCTCTCCAGCCAATCACCACGTAGTTTTATCTTATAGATATATATATTTATATATATATAAACATGGACTAATTTAACGAAATAGAATAGGGTGGAATTAATAAATATACCTTTTCTTCCAAGATAGTAACATATTAAATAATAATTTTTACCCACTTCCATATTTAACTTTTATGTGTGTATGCATAAACGTATATAATAATTATATATAGCAAAAGGGGAGCTACAAATGAACTACTACGCAGAGAGTTGTCCGAAAGCAGAAGAGATCATAAAACAACAAGTAGAGACTCTTTACTACAAGCATGGCAACACCGCCGTCTCTTGGCTCCGAAATCTCTTCCACGATTGCGCTGTTAATGTACGTTTTCATTCATATACATTTTTTTCCTTCCACCATAAACGATCATTTAATAGAACGAAAAAAATTCTAAAATAAATGGTGCTCAACTAAAGAGACAACCAACACGAAAAAACATATGAAGAATTGGAAAAATACGAAAAACCATCGATCTACCAACTTTGGCACACAAGTGGTAGCGTGGTGTAACTAAGACAATTTTAACTACTATAAATCCTCTGGACGCTGTGAAGACTTGACAATTCCAATTTTCTACCAAAATATTTCTTTGTATGACAAGGAGGGCACAATATATGTGTGTGCGCGTAAATCTTTGGTCCGATCTATTGTTGAATATATATGCATATATCATATGTAGTCGTGCGATGCGTCGTTGTTGTTGGAGACGGTGAACGGAATCGAATCGGAGCAGAAATCGGTGAGGAGCTTCGGGATGAGGAACTTTAAATACATTAAGACGATCAAAGACGCTCTCGAGAAGGAATGTCCCTCCACCGTCTCTTGCGCCGACATCGTCGCCCTCTCCGCCCGAGACGGCATCGTCATGGTACATACATACACGCGTATATATATATATATATGTATATATCCTGCAATTAAAAACTATGGTGGATTTCGCTAATATATTGATGAACATTAACATGTTTGTGTTAACTTTGAGTTTGAGTTTACAATAAAAAAGAATCGGTCAACATGTTTTTGGTAAACAAGTCGCCTCTATGATTGACGCAAACACATGCTGATGTGGTTTTTTTATGGAATCAGTAAAAAATTAGGATATTAATATATATGGATTTGGTTTGGTGGGGTTGAGTTGTGTAGTTGGGAGGACCAATGATGGAGATGAAGACAGGGAGGAGGGACAGTAGGGAGAGCTATTTGGGAGAAGTTGAGAGACTAATCCCAAACCATAACGACTCTCTGGATTCCATTCTCTCCACTTTTGATTCCCTTGGCATCGACCTCCAAGCCACCGTCGCTCTCTTAGGTACTCTTTTCTCTTTATTATTCTCTCTTCTCTTTTATATTATACTTTTTTATATCTATAACATTTTCACATATGTTAAAAATATTCTTTTATCTCATTTTGATTCATAATATTTCCAGAACTTGAATATAAAAAACGGAAATTTGAAAATTAAAACCAAATTTAAACCCGAATTTAAAAAATATATATTTAACAAAAGGATCACATGGTTAAATTAACATAGAACTCAATAAACAAATATTTTCAACTTTGTTGTAAATTTGGTGGACATTATGATTAGGATTTTAAAAATCAAAAACCAATAATTGCTTATTTATGGTTCAATTTTTACGGCAAATATATAGACGCTAATAAACAAATTTAGGTAAGCTATTGAGTCTTTTTTGTAATTTTAAAAAATATTGCAGGAGCTCATTCGGTTGGTCGAGTACACTGTGTAAACTTAGTGCACCGTCTCTACCCAACGGTCGACCCCACCCTTGACCCCGATTACGCACTGTACCTAAAGGGTCGATGTCCTACACCTGACCCGGACCCCAAGGCCGTATTATATGCCCGAAACGATCGCGAAACGCCGATGATCATGGACAATTTCTACTTCAAGAACATTTTGAAACACAAGGGACTTCTAACTATAGACGAAGAGCTCGCCACTGACCCTAGAACCGCGCCATTTGTGGTGAAAATGGCTGCAGACAATGGCTACTTCCATACGGAGTTCTCACGCGCCGTGAGGCTCTTGTCGGAGATCAATCCTCTCACAGGCGACCAAGGAGAAGTCCGGCGAGATTGTCGCTACATCAACTAGTGTATGATGTGCTTTCATTTTATGACATGTAAGTTATGAATATGGTCCTTGTTACATTAAAGAAAGAAATTGGATATGTTAACTGCCATTTGAAAATGTCGGCAGTAAAAAAATGCCAAAAAATGGCCAAAAACTTGTTATTATATTGTGCTCATAATAAATGTAATACTTTCCTAATAATGAAGCCATTGTACATTTAAACATATGAGTGGTCATTCATCAATCTTTCACCACATAAAAAAAATGCTCAAGCGAAGAAAATAACCCTTGTATTTAGTATGTTGTCTTTAGATATATATATATATATATATATCATTACAGATTGATTTAATTGATAAAAATATGCGCAAACGATAGAATGAAGACCCTAGTGATGTATGTTAAGAATTACCATTAACTATGCCGTCGATCGAAAAGCATTTAAAAGAAGAGATAATATATGGAAAAAAGAATTGAAGATGGTCCTTTTTCCGATTAAAAGAAAAGAGTGAAACTGATGGTTTAAATTATTTGAAACTCGTAATTGGAAGCTGATCATGAGAAATATGCCTTCATAGATAAAACGTGTAATATACCTTCGTGACAGAAAAGTACGACATCCCCAATACGAATGTTTTGGTCGTTGTAGAAATTTTTCCATCCATCAGTGAATTTGGAGCCATCCAACTTGACCCTTGTACCTCTGCGACCATTGGACCCCTGCGAACGGATAAAAGGGTCGCAGGGTCAAGGGTCAAGGGTCGAACGAGTAAAAGGTTCGCAAGGGACAAATGGTGCGACCCTTGTATCTCTGCGACCCTTTACGTTTTATTATTAAAAAATTATTTACAAATAATATGAATAATTTTAAAAAAAATACAATGTACAAAGTTGAATTATCCATTCCCAAAATTATGTTACAAATAAACTGTTAAAAAAGAACAATGTACCAAATTACATCTTCCATAATCAACGAGTAAACATTGTTTTGGACCCTTGGACCGTGCGACCCTTGTCCCCGTTCGACCCTTGTCTCCCTTCGACCCTTGTACCTCTGCGACCACTTGGACCTCTGCGACCCTTATCTCCCTTCGACCCTTGTTCCTCTGCGACCCTTTGTCCCCTGCGACCCTTCGATCCTTTGTGACCCTTATCTACCTTCGACCCTTGTCTCCCTTCGACCCTTATACCTCTACGACCCTTTGTCCCCTACGACCCTTGGACCCTCTGCGACCCTTATTACAATAATAGTAAATCCACAAAAACATCGGTACTAACAATAATACATTCTATTGAATAATAGTAAAAAAACCAACCAAATACAAACATGAATTTTGTTGTTCAAATGAGGTTCAAAGCAATCAAAATACAACAGAATTCAATCTATGATGATTATAGAGGCAAGCAGTAGACAAGGTACATAATCAAGAACGGTGTCCAGTTCGACTTTGAGGGCACAACCCACGTTAAAGCCATTATCGTGACAAAACTTTGTCCAACCCCTGGTGATGCTAGCGCCACCACATTTTACGGGCCTTAGATGTGCCTCCAATATCCGTACGTAATTGGTTATCAGATCAACCTTACTTCGTCTACCGCAAAGACCATTCGACCTCGCAAACTCTATCGAAAGTATCTGTGATAACCGAATAAATTTACAAAAACGCCAAACTAATGCATATACAGCCAGATTTGATGAATCGAATAAATCGGTTTGAGTTCACTAACACTGCATCTAGGGCTAGATTTGAATGCGTGACAAGTACCGTGAAAATCCTCTCACCAGAAGAAGATGACTCTGCTTCTACGAAATGTTGCATTTTCGGAAACAAATGGATGTAAGATGATGAGAGTTAGAGAGAGAGAGTGTGCGTCGTTATTAGAAAAAAGGAAACGAATGGAATACGAAAAGACATGATCCTGACATCGAATCACCGTCAGATGGAATTCGAAATTTTTTTTCAAATTTTGGTGAAAAGTTCGGCGGTAATTTTGGTGAAAATGATAAAATGTCAAAAACCAATCAAAATTGAGGGTGGCATGGGTCGCATATATGCGAAATCGACGAATTTACAGATTTATAATGATAAAATGCCAAAAACCAATCAAAACTATACATTTACAACGTCAAACTAATTAATGCCAAATGAGGGTCGCAAGGGGCGCATGGGTCGCAAATATCGATATTATTTATATTATTATCTATATTGATTCTAAATTAGACATTTACATATCAAATATATTGATAATGGCATGGGTCGCTTGGTCGCATATATGGATGAATAGATGTGAAATCGACGAATTTACTAGTTTATAATGATAAAATGACAAAAACCAATCAAAATAATACATTTACAACGTCAAACTATTAATACCAAATGAGGGTCACATGGGTCGCATGGTCGCATATATTGATGAACAGATGCGAACTCGACGAATTTACGGGTTTATGATGATAAAATGAAAAAAACCAATAAAAAATACATTTACAACGTCAAACTAATTAATGCCAAATGAGGGTCGCATGGCTCGCATGGTCACAGATATTGATGAATAGATGCGAACTCGACTAATTTATGGGTTTATGATGATAAAATGACAAAAACCAATCAAAACAATACATCTACAACGTCAATCAATTGTTAAAACAGATTATGACCCATGTGTCCCTAGTTGAGTTGTGTATAACCAATGCCTGTTTTTCAAAAGTGATAGTAGTGTTTTAAGAACTCGTCGGCATCCCTATTGATAATGGTAAATATATTGATAATGGCATGGGAAATATATTGATAATGGCATGGGACGCTTGGTCGACGAATTTACAAGTGTATAATGATGAAATGACAATAAATTTACAAAGATTATAAATAAAAACAATACATTTACAACTTCAATCGAAGACTCTGCACACATTCTATGTGACTCAACACCGTCACCTAAATCATCTCCTTCCATGTACTTCGTCTTCCAATCACATTTGAAGAGTGACCCAACACTGTCACCTAAGTCACCCCCGCAACTCGTCAGTGACTGCATAGAGCCTGAGTCTGCCGATTACCAAGACCTTGAGTAACACATAAACAGCACGATGCCTTGCATCGACAATGGTAACTGCGGCACGCAGGTCATAAAGGTAAAAAATATTTTTCATAGAAATATGAGTTAGATACGCATAATAAGAGAAGAGACGTAGACGTAGACGTTAACTTATATACATGGGTCGGAAGGGTCACATGTGTCGGAAGCGTCACATGGGTCGGAAGACAAGAGTCTGACAGCAAAACGACAAGTCACATGGGTCGGAAGAAAAGATTCTAACTACAAAACGACAAGTCACATGGGTAAGAAGGGTCACATGGGTCGGAAGACAGGAGTCTGACAGCAAAACGACAAGTCGCATGAGTCGCATAGGTCGCATGAGTCATCCATGGGTCATATGTGGTCATATTGGGTCGCATGAGTCGTACAAAGGTCATATGTGGTCGCATGAGTCGTACAAGGTCATATGTGGTCGCATGAGTCGTACATGGGTCATGTGTGGTCGCATGAGTCGTACAAGGGTCATATGTGGTCGCATGCGTCGGATGGGTTCCCGTTTAAACCTGATTCTAATTTAATCCGATTGAGCGTCGCATAACGGGTCATATTGGGTCGCATAAGTCGGATGGGTCATAATCTTACGAACAATAGATGCAAAATAAGACATTTTCAACGTTTAAATATTGATTACATAAGGTCATAAAGGTTAAAAAGGTCACAAAAATTACATAAGGTTACATAAGATCTCAAAGGTCACAACGGTTAAAAAAAGGCAAAAAGAAGTTCAAGAAAAAAAGGCAAGAAAAAAGTTCAAGAAAAAAAAAGGTAAAAAGAAGTTCAAGAAAAAAAGGAAAGAAAAAAGGGTCAAATTTGCCGACTTTAGAGACACATCGGAGCCCTCCCTCCCAAGGAGAGTCGTGTGTGACTCAACGCTTTCTCCAAGTTGACCTCCAAGCGTGACCTCAGGTAACGCAGATACAGCTTGATGTCTGAGTCCGCTGATTACCAAGACCTTATGTAGTGCAGATACAACACAAAGTCCTCCATCCACATTGTAAGTACTTGTGTGTATCAACATAGAGACCGAGTCCGACGATTATCAAGATCTTGAGTAACAAATAGACAGCACGATGCCCTGGGTCGATCATGTGGCCTTCGTGACAAAGGTCAAAACGGTCACAAAGGTAACAATGATTTTTTAGAGAATTTAGGATTAGATGTTAGAAATCGCCCTTTAGAGAGAATGAAAAATTCGAAACAAGAGATGATTTGGTGCTACAAATTGTTGTAGCTTTTCGATTTTTTCCTCCTATATTTATAAACTCATATTTAACGAAAAATAAATGCTACAAGACTCCTAAAATTCCACAAAGACACTAAATACAAAGAATGACCAATGTGCATGTATTGATCACATTAAAGAACCTTTTAATATATGGGTAACAGAGATGTCTCCCAATGGTCTTGAACGTGGATAAAATAAAAAGCATAGCTAGCATCCGGAAAAGCCAATAGTCTGACATTGAAAAGACTAGTCGAAATGGCCGAAATGGACAAATGGGTCGCAAGGGTCGCAATGGCCGCAAGGGTCGCAATGTCCACATGGGTCGCAAGGGTCGCATGAGGTTCTATGACCCTTGTACCTCTGCGACCGTTTGACCCTATGAAAATGTACCAAATATTTTAAAAAAAATGATGTACCAAATGTTTACATCTTCCAGTAAAAAAAACAATCTATCAAATATCAAGTTAGTCTTCTTGGGGTGAATAGATACGTTCTCCATTACTAAATATATCAGCCGCCATCTTCTCACGCATGGAAGTAACATTGTCGTTGTATATTAAGTGAAACAAATTCCTCTTTCTCATTAACGAGGCTTCTACGAATTTGTAAGAGAGAACACCACAGTCATTCCCGCTTTGATTCTGTGACAGACCTTCATAATACTCATACTTCCATTCATCTTCTTCAGAAGCCAAAGAAGGAAACCCTCCGAGAATGAGCATCTTGGGGACAACTTTTCTTATCTTCTCAATCACCGGATCGATATGCGTTTTCTTCAGCCTCATCTGGCAGTCGTATACCGTGATGCATCGGGTTTTGAAATCCGCTTTGATGGCTACCCAATGACATCCTACCCATCGATTATTGTCTGATGGAATGTTTAGAACCGAGAAAAACCCTTCATAATCACTAATTGGTGTCTTTGTACTTCTGAATGGATACTTGGCATTCAAAAAATTACTAAGCATTTCCAGAAAAGTTTCCATATTCTCGTACATCCACAGCGAAAGCGTCTGCATGAAAGCAACAGGACAAACGTAATAATTCTGATTCGCGTTAGGATTCAATACCGAGCGAGAAGATAGCACCATCAACGCCATTGTTGCAAAAAAAATTAACACACATGAATACATATGACACAAAACTCTGTGAGACTAAGGGTTTAAAAAAACTTACATCATCTTCAAGCAAAACGTTGGCCTTTAATATAATCTCCCAAAACTTTGGCCCCCGGGGAATATATAGCTTAGATTTCCACCACCGCTCATGTCGAGGTGCCTTCAGGAACCAATATAGATCAGTCAATTTTTCACCGCTAGCGACACGGAAGGAAGGAAAGCGGGTTATCATGCCATTTACTAATCCCTTGGGAATCCATACAAACTCCTCTTCCCCTTCAGGTTCTTGAACCACTGTTCTTGCTCTTTCGCAGGCGGAGGTTTAACATATTGCACAAACTCTTTCGATAAAGGTCCAACACCTACATAAAATTTACTTCATTAAACATATGACGACCAATGCGACCTATGCGACTCATGCGATCAATGAGACCAATGCGACTTATGCGACCTCAAATGAACGTAATTATTTGGTGGTACTTCGACAATAGCGACGACCTCTTGGATAGGATCCACTGCTGGAGTATCCTTGGCAGGAACCTCGTTGGCGACGTCATCGACAGGACCCACTAAAGTATCTTTAGTGTGCACCTCTTCGACAAGATCCACTAGAGCATCTACATAAAATTACTTCATTCATAAGACTCATCGTTCATTACATTGATTATGTAACACATGCGACCCATGCGACCCATTCGACTTTAGCGACCGTGACCCATGCGACATATGAAACCCATGCGACCCATGAGACTCTAACGACCGTGCGACTTATGCGACCCTACGACTTATATATCCCTGCGATCGATCCAACTTTTGCGACCCATGCCGACTCTCGATGGAAATTGACACTCAAATGACCTTTTCACTAAATATTACTTACTTGGTGGAACTCCATCAAGAGCAATGTTTTCCAAATCCTCTTCTGAGCCATCTCCGCTTGGCTTTTTTCTTGACACTGGATTTGGACGTCGAAGGAATTCAAAACCAAAATCACTAACAGTGTCGGAAGATTGGTTTTCGGTGATCGCAACTTTCTCGGCAGCCTTTGATTTTGAATTAGGAATATGAATCCCGACATGCTTAGAAGGTCTCTTACGGCGTTGATGATTCTCTTCTTCGACTTTCTTATTTCCCTTATTAATTTCTGCTCCAGTGTATGAGGGACTGCAGTATCAGCATCATCTTGGACCTCTATTGTTTTTTCACTCACGTTCTCCTTCCTCTTAGTCCCTTTTTCCTTCTCTTTTTTTTTATCACCAAGAGCTGCTTTTCGTGTCAGCAGTTTCTGCTTACGGATATCCTCCCAACAAATACCCTTCGGATTTCTACGAAAATGTTCCATCCATATCTGAACACCAGGATCGTCACATCCCTCGTAATCCTGTAGACCAGAAAGTAAAGCTTCCTCTTCGTGTTCAACCTAATTAGAATATCCTGAAAACAAAAAATAACCATTATTACCCTCTGTGACCCTTGTTTCCCTTGTGACCCTTATGTAATTGTTATCTTAGAATCTCCAATATGCCTTATCACATCTACATACTTCGGGTTAAAATTGGATTTAACCATCTTTTTGCACATTCTTGGGCGTGATCGATGCGCATCTACAACCTCAACATACCATCCCTTTCCACCCAAACTAAGGATGGTTTCGAATGGAAGTAACTCAAAAATTAAAACAAAATGATAAGAATGCAAAAAGTACGAAAACATTCAAATTATTCGAATAATATATGCAACTTTCCATTAGTGGGATCATGAAACCGTCACAATACCATTTTGGTTTCGGCGATTCCCCGCTAACGTGCTTGCGGCAAGTATCCACAATCTTCTCTAATGTGTAATGACCCCATGGAAAGCCTTCACAAATATCAAAGTCATCAACCATGTCAATGAGATCATGGCTGATAGAGTTTTCTGCTAAAGGCTTGTGAGCCATAACTACACCAACAACATCAAAGTTGCCAACCCTTCCGGTCGTCGAAATTCTTCGCCTTCACAAGCTTTTCACTGACTTGTTCGGGGGTCACCTTTCCACGGCCGAAATTCTTCAGCCTGAATGTGACACCCATCATGGACTCCCATCCTTTGGGATTGGTCCGCATTTCAATCCGGAAATTAGTGTGTGCTCCACTATAGAGTACCAGATGGGAATGCCGTTTATGAGGAACCACAACTCCGTCTTGTCCCGTATAATCACAGAGTGATTTAGTAGGATAGACATTTGAACCTTCGTCAATGTGGAGTCACATTGTAAATGGAATAAATTCCATAATTGTGACTCTTTCTCGAAGTAATGCAACTCGTGTTCATCTAAGTTTCCTCTCAGCATCGTTATTGTCTCGTGAGGATAACACTTGGTGGTGATCTTTGGCATTCTGTCCATGTGCTTGAATTCATACACAAACTTCGGCTTGGCGCCACCTGCAAAATGACCAATTACGAATACATTATACTTCTACCGACTTAAGCGACCCATGCGACTCAACCGACCCGTGCGACCCATGCGACTCAACCGACCCGTGCAACTCATGCGATTCAAACGACCCTCAAACACTCTACGACACTCAACCGACTCACTGAGACTCAACCGACCCATGCCCCTCAAACGACCATTGCGACCCATCCCACTCACTGAGTCGAAGATGGTCATGCAACTCCTGCGACCCTTGCTACTCAACCGACTCACTAAGTCGAAGATGGTCATGCAACTATTGCGACCCTTGCGACCCAAACGACTCATTGACACTCACCCATTTCAAATCAATAAACCATTTGGTGACTCGAAAGCTTGCAAAACCCTAGAAATCGATCTACTTACACTTATTGACGCCATTGAAGATTGACTCATGCACTCTTCTTCATTGTTGCTGCTGATTCTAGCCATTTTCCTTCTTGTCAACATCAAAAGGACCCCTGTCAAGTTCGACATCACTTATTCTTTCTTGTTATAAACTTTTAAACAGGTTTCATGTCGAAAAACTGTTTGGCTTTCTCGCTTTTGCCAGTTTTTCAAGTCGAAAAACTGCAGAACGTGGGTTTTTTCACGTTCGAACATTAATGGCAAATTTGTCTTTTCTTCAGTTTTTTTCTGATTTAATAATTATTTTAGGGAAGGATATTTTTGAAGCGATTTAACCCTATAAAGGTATTTCTGATATTCCGCAGAACAAAACTAGGTACATGCATCATCCCTTATTATGTGTCTAGAATATTTATATATATATACACATATTTAAATATATTTATACTATATGATATAAATGAAACAATAGTTATTGATAACACGCAATCCGTAGTAGTTTTTATGTCATTCTTAGGTCTAGTTTTAGGTAGATTTATTAGATTTCATTCATTTATCGAGACTATTCGAGACTTTTCGGATTGATAGAAGTCTGAACTTGGTACGCTTAGGCTTGCGTTCATGTGACGCGTTGTTTTGCATGATGGCTATTCCTTTGATGTATTTGTGTTAGTATCCGTTGTTGTTTAACTTTTCTAGTACTCGACTCTAGGTTTGCTCGAGGACGAGCAAAAGGTTAAGTCTGGGGGAGTTTGATAACACGCAATCCGTAGTAGTTTTTATGTCATTCTTAGGTCTAGTTTTAGGTAGATTTATTAGATTTCATTCATTTATCGAGACTATTCGAGGATTTTATCTACATTTCGTGTTTGGTGTAGGAAACGAAGACATTACGAGAAACACGAGAGAAATCGGCAATTAACCCCAAAATGACAAGATTCAGCTTATACAAGACCGTGGATTGAAGTGAGCGTGCAAACACCGAGCGAAAGGAGCGAAAACGCCATTTTAGGACATGCCCGCTCGGGTAATGGAAGATGCCCGCTCGGGTAATTTGTGCCTTGACAACCCCGTAGCCGTACACGACTCGGGTGCCAAAGGGACATGATCGGGTATGAGTGCCCGATCGGATGGAAATATTGCGCCCGCTCGGGTTGATGGTCATCAAAACATGCCGTAACTTTGCACGACTCGGGCTGAAGAAGAACACGATCGGGCAAAGGTGCCCGCTCGGGCGAATATGGATGCACACGGTCGGGTAAATAGCTTGCACGATCGGGTACAAGATGTGCCCGATCGGGTCCCTAGATCTCAACAACTTTCCTAAGTTTTGGTTCGGCCAAATCAAGGGAAATCAGATCTATTTAAAGGGGAATCGAGCAGAATGGAAAGGGGGGGGGGACTCAAGGACGATTCAGTGCCATAGAAGACACACTTTGAAGGGTCGAGAAGGACGGATCTACGGATCCGAGGCATGGAGGATCTAATGAAGACATAGGGAGTCATCTCTTTCTCT
Source organism: Gynandropsis gynandra (assembly GCA_036759665.1). Lineage (NCBI taxonomy): Eukaryota > Viridiplantae > Streptophyta > Magnoliopsida > Brassicales > Cleomaceae > Gynandropsis > Gynandropsis gynandra. The sequence goes on along the minus strand of CM071861.1, from coordinate 3,397,388 downwards.
ATCTATGTTGAATTTAGATTTCTTTTGTGTTTCGTTTCCTTAGTTCATGTTCGAGTAGATCTATTGCCATAGGTTAGAGAGTATTGCCAATATGTAGAGAAGTCTTGTGCTTAACGAATGGTGGATCTTAATGCTTTCATTACCTGTACGCCACTTGAATGAATGAAATCGGTATTTATCATGTTTTCAGATCTCATGGTTGTACTTAATGCTTTCTCTACCTGTACGCCACTTGATTGAATGATCTTAGAAGCCTAATAAACCAACGCCAGGGCATTAGACTTCGGAACTTAGCCATGATTTAGGGTTTAGCCGGTTTAGAATCTACGCCAGGTCAAACGGTTAAATCTAGGGATTAGGATAGCAGACGTAATGCGTCTATGCATGTAAGATGCGCAATGGATACATTGGCATATGCATGCTAGATAGTGGACAAGTCTACGCCAGTCATGGTTGTTCTTAAAACTTTTCCCGAACTCCCTATAGGAGAGCTTGAATTCCCTGAACTCATGATAGTACCTTAGACCAATTATCTTGTTAGAACTTCGATACATTGTTGTGCAACTCTTGATACCTATGGTGATTTGTCGCTGAGTTATTCCCATCTTTAGGTTTAGTTTGCATTTAGATTAGTTTGCATTCCCCTACGATTTGATTCATCACGTCTTATTCAATTGGTCTAATAGCTTTAGAATTGCATCAATTCCTTGTGTTCGACCCTAGTTGCTACACGATCCGTATCCTTGCGGAAGCGTTAGTCTAGGTAATTTATTACTTGATTAAACGCACATCAAGTTTTTGGCGCCGTTGCCGGGGAGTTGATTACGATTTTAGGGTTATTACTACTTTTGATTAAGACATAGTCCTTTCCGGAGTCTTCATTTATTTTTCGTTTTGTTTTGTCTAGAGTCATAAAAAAAAAATAAAAAAAAAGAGAATTATTACCTCTCAAAGCTTAATTGAATTTTATTCTTTATTTTGCGAGGTAATATGAACAACAACAACTTTTGGAGTGCCGATATAGCTGAAACGAACTATCAATTTTCAGAACCTCGTCATATGCCATATAATTCATACCGTCCATCGAAACAATCATGGGAACAAGACGTTTGGGGAAATACCGATGGTGTGCTGAATAGTCAATATGGATTTGGGAATTTTCAGCCATGGATGCAACCCCAAATTCAGAATTATCCATCATATACACCCCCATGTCCGCAACAAGAGGCCAACTCCGATATTATGTCCATGCTTGCCCAAATCTTACAAGTGCAAAAAGATCAATCCGATGAGATTAGAGCATTGAAAACGCAACAAGAAGAGATGCGAGCAAGTTGTAGAGACATGAATAATGAGTTTAAGGAGATAATAAGGCACGTAAAGATCTTGGACGATCAAGTTGCACAACTCGCTGCAAGTTCCTTTGAACCACAAGAGGTTCTAACGGAAAATTTAGAAACGGATCTTCATGAGCACGACAATGAAATTTTCCTAAGGGATTATTTGACGATGTATCGACCCATTGCAATATTTGAAAGGAATGATACATCTATCACAGTAGCGGAATTAGATAAGCTTAAGGAGAAGCTTAAGGAAGAGGAGGAACCCAAATATGTAAAACCGGAACCTAGACCACCTCCCTTACCGTTCCCAAAACGTAGACGCACAAAGACGGTAGATAAGCCAAATCCCTCAATGAGTGACAAAGGAGATGAACCTAATATAGGAGTGGATAAGGCTATGGGCATTGATAAGGCTATGACGAAACCCGAGATGGAAGAAGAGTTCAGCTTGGTGAACACACATGAGCAACCATGCGTTATCGATTTTGTGTTCCCCAATGGCATCTTTGAGAGTTTAGCCGTGGAAGTTTGTGACGAATTTGAGAACACGAATTCCCTAGATATGAATCTCTTAGCAGCTGGAGAAGATTCATACAAGGTACAAAATGAGCTATTTGATAATGAGAAGAAAAGGGAATCCACAGAACGAGACTTCCACGCGACACTAGCCAAACGCGGCTCAAATCAGTACACGAACGATCCCGTAATGCCGCGAAGCTACATCCAACGTCCAGCACACAATTGGGACGTTGACAAGAAGCCCAAGGTGAAGATGAAGCCTTCACCACAAAGGAGCTCCACTAATCCGCGTGCCGCGCCCTATCGAACATACTATGCACGCAAGAAGCTACGAACGCGACGACGTCGAGGACGTCCATCTAATGGGTAGCATTTGGTCAGGCTCGAGACCTTAAACAAGCGCTTATCGGGAGGCAACCCGACTTTTCCACTTTTGCATTTTTCATTTCATTTTTCTTTTGGACTATTTCTTTTTCTTTTCATATTGATGTACTTGGTGGAATCGTATTCCTTCCTCTGGATTGTGTGATTCTTTTCACAGGCTTTTCAACGTTGATATCATCCTTGAGGAGGAGACGCATACAACGTCCGGACACAAACACGGGATTGCAAGATACACAAGGTGCACACGTTCTAACCCTTATTCTTCCCGTTGTTTGGTATGCGAGTTTCTTCTAGGTTTTGAACACCGGGACGGTGTCTCATTTAAGTCTGGGGGGAGTACTCGTCGAGTATTGTCATGTGATTAGGATTGGATTATTAAGGTTAGATTTTGAGTTTTGTTTTTAGGAATATACGGATGGATACCTAGCATGAATTGTCGAGCTTTAGTCATTATTGTGCGACTTTGTCGAATCATGAACTAAAAAGTCTAGGTGTGTTTAGAAGTCTTCTTGATTTCCGATTAGTTGAAGTAATTGTGCTTGAAACCATGACTTATAGTTACATTCACCTCCTAGGTTTCAGTACCAAGTATCATATCTCCGTGTATACCGATTATTTATTGCTTGTTTGATAGATTTTTATCGTTCATTAGATTCCACACGCTTATACTCCGCTGTCAATTTTCGCCTTGGATAAGTCTTGACTATTTTAGGTTTTCATTGACATGAGTACATCGAGATCGATGGTTCGGGTCTAAGTGGTGGGTTGAGGCGCTATTCTACGTCCTAAGGGTTAGAGTTATGCGTATTCTTCATAAAAAAATAAAAAATCAGAAAATAAGTTTCAATGACGCATCTCTTCACTCCTCTAAGGCCGCGCGACCTTATGAGTGTGCCATAGGCAGCCTGGGTCTAAGTAGAAAGCCACCCTCTTCGACTTCGACGTCCTAGGAACAAAGCGTGGATCTATAAAAAAAAAGAGAGTTTAGCCGTGGAAGTTTGTGACGAATTTGAGAACACGGATTCCCTAGATATGAATCTCTTAGCAGCTGGAGAAGATTCATACAAGGTACAAAATGAGCTATTTGATAATGAGAAGAAAAGGGAATCCACAGAACGAGCCTTCCACGCGACACTAGCCAAACGCGGCTCAAATCAGTACACGAACGATCCCGTAATGCCGCGAAGCTACATCCAACGTCCAGCACACAATTGGGACGTTGACAAGAAGCCCAAGGTGAAGATGAAGCCTTCACCACAAAGGAGCTCCACTAATCCGCGTGCCGCGCCCTATCGAACATATTATGCACGCGAGACTCTACGAACGCGACGACGTCGAGGACGTCCATCTAATGGGTAGCATTTGGTCAGGCTCGAGACCTTAAACAAGCGCTTATCGGGAGGCAACCCGACTTTTCCACTTTTGCATTTTTCATTTCATTTTTCTTTTGGACTATTTCTTTTTCTTTTCATATTGATGTACTTGGTGGAATCGTATTCCTTCCTCTGGATTGTGTGATTCTTTTCACAGGCTTTTCAACGTTGATATCATCCTTGAGGAGGAGACGCATACAACGTCCGGACACAAACACGGGATTGCAAGATACACAAGGTGCACACGTTCTAACCCTTATTCTTCCCGTTGTTTGGTATGCGAGTTTCTTCTAGGTTTTGAACACCGGGACGGTGTCTCATTTAAGTCTGGGGGGAGTACTCGTCGAGTATTGTCATGTGATTAGGATTGGATTATTAAGGTTAGATTTTGAGTTTTGTTTTTAGGAATATACGGATGGATACCTAGCATGAATTGTCGAGCTTTAGTCATTATTGTGCGACTTTGTCGAATCATGAACTAAAAAGTCTAGGTGTGTTTAGAAGTCTTCTTGATTTCCGATTAGTTGAAGTAATTGTGCTTGAAACCATGACTTATAGTTACATTCACCTCCTAGGTTTCAGTACCAAGTATCATATCTCCGTGTATACCGATTATTTATTGCTTGTTTGATAGATTTTTATCGTTCATTAGATTCCACACGCTTATACTCCGCTGTCAATTTTTTTCGCCTTGGATAAGTCTTGACTATTTTAGGTTTTCATTGACATGAGTACATCGAGATCGATGGTTCGGGTCTAAGTGGTGGGTTGAGGCGTTATTCTACGTCCTAAGGGTTAGATTGATGCGTGTTCTTCATGATAAAAAAAAAAAAGAGAATCAGGAAATAAGCTTTAATGGCGCATCTCTTCACTCCTCTAAGGACGCGCAACCTTATGAGTGTGCCATAGGCAGCCTGGGTCTAAGTAGAAAGCCACCCTCTTCGACTTCGACGTCCTAGGAACAAAGCGTGGATTTATAAAAAAAAAGGAGAAAAGAAGAAAGAAAAAGAATAAAAAAAAAAGGAATAAGAACGAGAATTGAGCTTAATGATATCTCAAGTTTAGAAGAGTTTGGTATGGAGATCGCTTGGACGTTGTTAGGAGTACGGATTAGACTTAGGTCATTGGTAGGATTGCATGGTTCGAGACTTTTCGGATTGATAGAAGTCTGAACTTGGTACGCTTAGGCTTGCGTTCATGTGACGCGTTGTTTTGCATGATGGCTATTCCTTTGATGTATTTGTGCTAGTATCCGATGTTGTTTAGCTTTTCTAGTACTCGACTCTAGGTTTGCTCGAGGACGAGCAAAAGGTTAAGTCTGGGGGAGTTTGATAACACGTAATCCGTAGTAGTTTTTATGTCATTCTTAGGTATAGTTTTTATTAGATTTATTAGATTTCATTCATTTATCGAGCTTATTCGAGGATTTCATCTACATTTCGTGTTTTGTGTAGGAAATGAAGATATGAGGAGAAACACGAGAGATATTGGCAATCTAACCCCGAAAATGAAGTTGTGTAACAAGGTTCGACTTGTGCAAGGCCACGGATGGAAGTGAGCACTCAAACACCGAGCGAAAGGAGCGGAATCGACATTTCAAGACATGCCCGCTCGGGTGGATAGGGAGTGCCCGGTCGGGCTAATTCATGCCAAGCAATCCCGTAAGTCTACACGACTCGGGTGCTCAATGGACATGCTCGGGCATAGGTGCCCGCTCGGGTGTATTTGCATTGCCCGCTCGGGCCAATTCATGCCAAGAAGCACCGTGAGTTTTACCCGCTCGGGCTCAATACACACATGGTCGGGCACGAGTGCCCGCTCGGGTGAAAATGGATGAACACGCTCGGGCACAAGGCTTGCACGAGCGGGTATAAGGTGTGCCCGCTCGGGTCCCTAGATCTCAACAACTTTCCTAAGTTTTGGAACGGCCGAATCAAGGGAAATTAGATCTATTTAAAGAGGATTCGAGCTAGAACAGAAGGGGGGACGATTCAGAGGCATTAGAGCACGAATTGGAGACATCACGGAGGACGGAACGAGGGATCCGAGGCATGGAGGATCTATTGAAGACATAGGGAGTCATCTCTTTCTCTTTCTATGTTGAATATAGATTTGTTTTGTGTTTCGTTTTCTGAGTTCATGTTCATATAGATCTATTGCCATAGGATAGAGAGTATTGCCAAGATGTAATGGAGTTTCGTGCTTAATGAATGGTGGAACTTAATGCTTTCATTACCTGTACGCCACTTGAATGAATGAAATCGGTATTTTATCATGTTTTCAGATCTCATGGTTGTTCTTAATGCTTTCTTTACCTGTACGCCACTTGATTGAATGATCTTAGAAATCTAATAAACCAACGCCAGGGCATTAGGTTTCGGAACAAAGCCATGATTTAGGGTTTAGCCGGTTTAGAATCTACGCCAGGTCAATCGGTTAAATCTAGGGATTAGGATAGCGGTCGTAATGCGTCTATCCATGTAAGATACGCAATGGATACATTGGTATATGCATGGTAGATAGTGGACAAGTCTACGCCAGTCAGTTCCTATAGGAGAGCTTGAATTCCCTGAACTCATGATAGTACTTTAGACCAATTATCTCGTTAGAACTCCGTTACATTGTCATGCAACTCTCGATACCTATGGTGATTAGTCTTAGAGTCATTCCTACCTATCTTTAGTTTAGTTTGCATTTAGGTTAGTTTGCATTCCACCACTATTTGATCCATCATGTCTTATTCATTAGTTTAATAACTTGTAAGTCGCATCAATTCCTTGTGTTCGACCCTAGTTGCTACACGATCCGTATTCTTGCGGAAGCGTTAGTCTAGGTAATTTATTACTTGATTAAACGCACATCAGTTATAATCCAAATATTTATAAATAAATACTAAATGTTAAAAAAGGAAAAAAACACATATACATTTTTCTAACAATCTCATTCTATTTTTCTATATTTTTCAATAAAATATTTTTCATTGAAATTAAAGTTAACGTTAATTTCTTTTTTTTCGAATCAAATGAAATTATCAAATTTTCTAACCATAAACAAAATATTATATTGATCCCTTGAATCCTCACGCATTATTGTATATTGTTTATGTAACATTATGATGCTCAACCCTCTCAAAAATCACTAAAAATCTTTTGATCTTTAACTAGAAGATTGAAAACAAAGATTGCAAAAAAGGAAAAAAACAGAAAGAAGAATGTAATAAATGACAAGTTGAGTTAATGAGTTTGGATCACTCAATAAAAATATCATATGTCTCGAATCAGGAGCTTTGAACCCGAGTTAATCCATTAACTTTGATAGATTACAGAGAGTACAAGTTCTTGTCTTTTGAACTTAACAAATCAAACTAAAAAAATCTACACTAACCTTGCACCAGAACTGGCTTAAATAGTCGAAAAATGGAAGAGTGATTGTTAACAACCTAACTAACTCTTTTTGTAGATTTAAAGCCTAAACCAATCTGGTCCTTGGTTTCCTTTGGTTAGCTTGGTATGTAATTAACTGAGCCAATCATTTAACCATATTCTCCATCTTTGGAAAGTGTAAAACAAATATGATCTTTGTGAGAAGCAACTCCATTCTTTGATCTTGCTTTGCAGCTATCTTTTTCCTATATCTTGGAAAACCTAAGTATGTTTAATGCTTGCTTAAACTTGATAGTTGGAACTAATTTCGTAAACATGTCAGTTGGATCGACATGAGTCGAAATCTTTATCTTGATTACCCCTTGTTCCACAATGTCTCGCATGAAATAAAATCTCACATCAATGTGGTTGGTTCTTTTATGATAAACATTGTTTCTAGCAAGACATATAACACTCTGAGAATCAAAATGAATGTTCACACTTTCTTGTTTGAAATCCAGTTCATCCAGTAATCCCTTGAGCCAAATACCTTCTTTCACTGCCTCTCTCAATGACATGTACTATGCTGTCGTGGTGGATAATGCTACAAAATGCTGAAGGTTAGACTTCCAACTTACTACATTCTCATAACCTTGAACATATATACAACTATGGACTTTCCTTTGTCCAAATCTATTGCATAATCTACATCACTTAACCCAATGATCTAGATTTCTACATTTCTGAAATAAACCAGTTTAACCCCTGTTGACCCTTTTATGTACCTTAATATCCATTTCATAGAACTCCAATGTTCCTTGTTAGGTAAACCCATAAACCTATTTACTAAGCCTACTGCATATGCCAAATTTGGTATTGATCCAATCCTGGCATAGATAACACTTTCAACTGCACTTGAATATGGAATCATGTCCATTTCGATATCTTTTTGATCATCTGCTGTGTCTTTAAGCTTGAAATGAGTTGTCATTGGTGTATGTACCATCTTAGAATCTACCATATTAAAGGTTGAAACAAACTTCTTCAAAGAATCCTCTTGAGATAGTGTGAGTACTCCTTTAACTCTATCTCTGGTTATGTTCATTCCTTCCCTACTATTCCTTTCTCGACAAAACCTTCTGGTCGATTCATGTAAATGAGTTTCTCTAACCTTCCATGTAGAAAGGTTTTTTGACATCCAATTGCTCAAGTTCCATGTTAGTGTCACCATCAAAGATAAGAGTATTCTAATTGACACATGTTCAATCACTGGTGAGAAGATTTCTTTATAATTAAGACTTTTTTTGTGAATACCTCTTGGCCATTAACCTAGCATTATATCTGGTAACTCTACTCCCAGAATCTCACTTTTCATTTTGAAGATCCACTTTGATTCAATCATTTTGTTAGCTTAGGGTCTATCAACTATGTCCATGTATGATTCTGGTGTAGAGATCCCATCTCTTCTGTCATTGATCTTTTACAGAGTTGTGAGTTCGTGCTCCTTTTTGCCTTTGTACAATTCCTAGGTTCTTCAGGTTCCATATCTTCTGTTGTATTCAGAGCAAAAGCAACAACCTCATCTTCCTTATATCTATTTGGTGGAACAATTACCTTTCTAATAGATATCCATTCAAGTCTTGACCTTCTTCCATTTCTTATTCTCCTTCATCAGAAGTGGTTTTTCTAATTTTGAACATTCTGAGTCCACTTATGTTCTTTTCCCACAGGTTTCAACTTGATCAGTGTTCTTCTATTGATCTAGCTTGTTATTCATCTCTAAGTTTATGGACATTCTATTTGGATTTTGTGGTTATTGTTCAGTATTCTCATCTGTTTTGTTCCCATTTATTTCCTTCTAAATTGTATCCTCTTTGAATATAATGTCTCTGCTAATGATACACTTCTTCTCTTCTAGAAACCAAACCTTGTAGCCTTTAACACCACGCAAATAACCAAGAAAAATACCTTTCCTTGCCCTAGGAAGCAAGTTACCTTGATTTGAATGAATATAAACTATGCAACCAAACCTTCTCTGATAATGGTAAGAGGGTACATTATCTATCCACATTTGTTCTGGAGTTTTTAAATCAATTGTTGTGGATGAAGACTTATTTATGATATGCATTGAAATGTCAGCAGCTTCAGCTTAGAGGCCTTCTTTCAGCCCAGTTACTGACAACTAATATCTAACCTTATTCATTATAGTTTTGTTTGTCCTCTATGCGAGCCCATTCTGTTGAGGTGTGTAAGAGCACATCATGTGTCTATCTATTCCATTGTCCTTGCAATACTTATCACACCGCTAATTACAAAACTTAAGACCATTGTCAGCTTTTGACATTTTACATGTTTTCCTATTTGATTTTCAACAGGGACCTTCCATTCAAGAAAACTAGAGAATGCAACATTTTTAGTTTTAAGAAAATAGATCCAAACCTTTCTTGAGTAGTCATCATTTATTGAGAGAAAATATCGAGCCTTAGAGAGATGATGTTGTATTTTGTAAACCCCATAAATCACAATGTATATGATCTAATATACCTTTAGTCTTGTGTGCTGCTATATTAAAACTAAATCTATGCGCCTTACTAGGAACACATTGTTCACATAACTTGAGATCCTTGACTTGTGTTTCTTTCAGGAAGTCATTTTTAACCAGAACTTGCATAACTTCAAAACTCATGTATCCAAGTCTGCTATGCCATGGTTGAGTCTCATCTTTGTCATATTTGGTGTTCTATGCCTCCCCGCAATGGTTTCTCCTTATAGGACATAAATAAATCTTTCCATGTTAGCTATCATGATCGTCATTGAAACTTTGGATACTTTTACTTTTCCTCCAAGAACACATTGCTCAGAGAACTATCATTTTTTATATAAAATATATGTGAATTTAAACTTTATATCAAGTAAAATAAACTTGTTGAAATTGAGTAAAAGTAAAGTGAAAACTTACCGAGTGGTGGAAGACAGATCGAGTCGAGAAAGACAATGGACGATGATTCGATGAGGAAAATGACGTGGGACAATTCGAGAGGGAAGTTCGGTGATCCAGGAGGGAAAATGATGTGTGGCGATTCGAGAGACAAGACGATGACTCAAGAGGGAAAGCAATGATTCGAGAGGGACAACGGCGATTCGAGAGAGAAAGATACCATAATCGGCCAATGTTATTAATCTAAAGAGGACAGACTATGATGTATTTCAAATAGCTAAGTTCAAGTTTTTTCACTCTATTATTAACCAAAAAAAGATTATTTTGGTTTACATGGTTTCAAAAAATAAACATTCACCTATTGTCAAAACAATTTTCTGTCTAAAAATCTTGGTTAAGAAAAAATCAAGTCGGTGAGACGATACTAATTTCAATTTTCTGTCTAAAACCAATTTTCTCTCTAAAAATCTTAGACAACTATCTATTTTCAAACATTTGATTTAATCAATCCAACTTCTCTTTTGAATGATTGAAATTTTATCAGATCAAATTTAATTTAATTCAATTTATAGGTAATAAAAAATTCAAATAGTAAATTATAAATTAATTTAATGCTACTTTCAATAAAAAAAAATCACTTTGTATTGAATCTATGAATTCATATTTTTTTATAATTGAATGTTAATTGAACATTTTGATTATTCTATTCCGACATCGTTTACCATATTAATTATATTGTTGTTCATATTATTTTGCTTATACTATTCCGACACCGTTTACCATATTACTTATGGTGTTGTTAATATTCGTTAGTGCCTAAAAAGGCGGAATATCAGAAATACCCTCATAGGGCTAAACCACTTCAAAAATACTCTTCCCCAAAATAATTATTAAATCCGAAAAATAAAAACTGAAGAAAAGACAAATTTGCCCTTAATGTTCGAATGTGGAAAAATGGAAGTTCGGCAGTTTTTCGACGTGAAAAACTGCTGAAAACGAGAAAGTCGAACAGTTTTTCGCCGTGAAACCTGTTTAAAAGTTGATAGCAACAAAGAAATAAGTAATTTCGAACTTGAGAGGGAACGATTTGAAGTTGGCGAGAAGGAAAATGGCTAGAATCAGCAGCATCACTGGCGAAGAGAGCACGAGTCAATCTTCAATGGCGTCAATAAGTGTAAGTAGTTCGATTTCTAGGGTTTTGCAAGCTTTCGAGTCACAAAATGGTTTATTCTTGATCGACCGGCACCGAAGTGGTCCCACCTCGGTCACTGTCGCCACCAGGAGGCGGAAGAATTGGACCGACGGACCAAACACGTTCGTGGCCCATGTCTCGTTTCAAATGATCGAGATAATCTCGTTCCATATCGGAGAACGAGTTCACAATGAGTCCCCAACTCGCTGAGTTGTCTCTGAACGAGTCACGTATAAATGCCCAAAATGGGTCCCCGTCAACATACCCTCTATATATAGTAGAGATCTGCCACCAGGGGTATTTCAGCGAATTCGGAATTTTACGGAACTCGAGCATCTCGTCGTCGTCGTCGGATTTTTCTCTGGTTGGCATCTCAAGCCAGAGATAGTTGAGAATGCAGCACGTTACGGCAGCAGAGGGAGAAAACATGAATCGACGAAGACCAAGTTGGTGGGTCCATCCGAGAAACAAATCGGAGACGATCGCCGACGGAGGAGATGGGTGGTCGGAGATCCACGATTGCAGGGGCCCTTGTAGGTTTCCGAGCGCGTGGATCATGGAGGTGAAGCCTGAGGGAGGCAAGTCCTTAACGTTCTCGACGCCTTCAGGGATCGAAGGGTGAGGAGGAAAAGGGAGGACGAGTGGGTTGATTTCTCCGGCGATGGGGGACGAAAGGAGGCGGCGAAGGAAATGGAGATTTTTGGGGGTGACGACGACGGTAATAGTGACGGCAGCACCGCCGCGGGGGGCGAGTTGGGAGGGGAAATCCAGGAGAGGAATCATGTGCCCTTGCGCCGGAAACGGGAAGATCAAGATGTGGGTTTTTGTGGGTCTGTATTGTTGTGTCACCATGGCTCTTCAGGGTTTTGAGTTACTGAGATTTTCAGCAGAGATTGTGGAAGGAGAGAGTAGAGAGCTACAACAGCGAGTTCAAGGTCTCAGGATGGTTGCAAATTATTTATAGTTAAATAGCTAGGTTGAAGTGTGTGAGAGGGATAAATGTAACGGACCAAAATTGGAGTCTTGTGAATATTATTAATATTTTCTAAATTTCTTAACAAAAATGTAAAATTTTTATTAAAATATATGGATTTATTTTGATGTGTAAATTAAATTTTAATTTTGAAATAATAATTTATTTTATTATTTTATAAATTAGTCATAAATATATACAACCTAGATGGCCTCTCTAATGGGCGGAATATGATAAATATCTTCAAAGGGCTAAATCACTTCAAAAATACCCTTCCCCAAATAATTATTAAATCCGAAAAATAAAAACTGAGGAAAAGACAAATTTGCCCTTAACGTTGGAACGTGGAAAAATGGAAGTTCGGCAGTTTTTCGACGTGAAAAACTGCCGAAAACGAGAAAGCCGAACAGTTTTTCGCCGTGAAACCTGTTTAAAAGTTGATAGCAAGAAATAAATAAGTGCTTTCGAACTTGAGAGGGAACGATTTGAAGTTGGCGAACGATTTGAAGTTGGCGAGAAGGAAACTGGCGAAGAGAGCACGAAGAGAGCACGAGTCAATCTTCAATGGCGTCAATAAGTGTAAGTAGTTCGATTTCTAGGGTTTTGCAAGCTTTCGAGTCACAAAATGGTTTATTGATTTGAAATGGGTGTCAGTGTCAGTGAGTCGGTTAGGTCGCAAGGGTCGCAAGGGTCGCAGGAGTTGCATGAACATCTTCGACTCCGTGAGTCGGTTGAGTAGCAAGGGTCGCAGTAGTTTCATGACCATCTTAGACTCAGTTTATTGATTTGAAACGGGTGAGTGTCAGTGTCAGTGAGTCGGTTAGGTCGCAATGGTCGTTTGAGTGTCGCGGAGTGTCTGAGGGTCGTTTGAGTCGCATGGGTCGCACACGTCGGTTGAGGGTCGCACGGGTCGATTGCGTCGCATGGGTCGGTTGGGTCGCATGGGTCGCTTAGGTCGGTAGAAGTATAATGTATTCGTAATTGGTCATTTTGCAGGAAAAAGGGACTAAGAGGAAGGAGTGCGTGAGTGATGCTGATGCTGATGCTGCAGTCCCTCTGACACTGGAGAAGAAATTAATAGGGGAAATAAGGAATTCGGAGAAGAGAATCATCAACGCCGTAAGAGACCTTCTAAGGGATGTCGGGATTCATGTGCCTAATCCAAAATCAAAGGCTGCCGAGAAAGTTGCGATCACCGAAACCCAATCTTCCGACACTGTTGGTGATTTTGCTTTTGAATTCCTTCGACGTCCAAATCCAGTGTCAAGAAACCTTGCTCCTGATGGAGTTCCACCAAGTAAGTAATATTTAGTGAAAAGGTCATTTGAGTGTCAATTTCCATCGAGACATATAAGTCGTAGGGTCGCATAAGCCGTAGGGTCGTTAGAGTCGTAGGGTCGCATAAGCCGCAGGGTCGTTAGAGTCGCATGGGTTTCATATGTCGCATGTGTCACTGGGTCGCTAAAGTCAAATGGTCGCATGGGTCGCATAGGTCGCATTGGTCCCATTGGTCGCCATATGTTTAATGAGGTAAATTTTATGCAGGTGCTGGACCTTTATCGAAGGAGTCTGTGCCATATGTTGAACCTCCGCCGGCGAAAAGAGCAAGAACAATTCAAGAACCCGAAAAAACGTTGGTTCAAGAACCTGAGGAGTTTGTGTGGAATCCCAGAGGATTAGTAAAGGGCTTGATAAGCCGATTTCCTACGTTCACTGATGCTAGCGGTGAAAAGTTGACTAAGCTATATTGGTTCCTGAAGGCACCACGACATGATCGGTGGTGGAAGTCTGAGCTAAATATTCCCCGGGGGCCAAAGTTTTGGGAGATTATATTAAAGGCCAACGCATGACTTGAAGATGAAGTAAGTTTTGTGTCTTATGTATTCCTGTGTGTTAATTTTTTTAAAAGTTTTGTGTCATATGTATTCCTGTGTGTTAATTTTTTTTTTGCAGCAATTGGATGAGGCGTTGATGGAGTTGTCTTCTCGCTTGGCATCGGATCTCAGCGCGTATTAGAATTATTACGTTTGTCCTGTTGCTTTCATGCAGACGCTCTCGATGTGGACGTACGAGGATATGGAAACTTTTCCGGAAAAGCTTAGTCAGTTTTTGAACGCCAAGCCACCAATTAGTGATTATGAAGGTTTTGTCTCGGTTCTAAACATTCCATCGGAAAATAATCGATGGGTAGGATGTCATTGGGTAGCCATCAAAGCGGATTTCAAAACCCGATGCATCACGGTATACGACTGCAAGATGAGCCTTAAGGAAACACATATCGATCCGGTGATTGAGAGGATAAGAAAAGCTGTCCCCAAGATGCTCATTCTCGGAGGGTTTCCTTCTTTGGCTTCTGGAGAAGATGAATGGAGGTATGTGTATTATGATGGTCTGCCACAGAACCAAAGCGGGAATGACTGTGGTGTTTTCTCCTATAAATTCGTAGAAGCCTCGTTATTAAAGGATATGAATATGTTTCGCTTAATTTGCGACGGCAAGGTTACTTCCATGCGTGAGAAGATGGCGGCTGATATATATAATCATGGAGAACGTACCTTTGAACCCGAAGACTAACTTGATATTTGGTACATTGTTTTTTTTTTTGGACTGGCAGATGTGAACATTTGGTATTGTTTTTTTTAATATTTGGTACATTGTTTTTTTTAATATTTGGTACATTGTTTTTTTTCTAATTTGGTACATTGTTTTTTTCTAATATTTGGTACATTGTTTTTTTTTCTAATATTTGGTACAAGGGTCACAGAGCCTCATACGACCCATGCGACCCATGCGACCCATGCGACCCATGTGACCCTTGCGATGATCATTTACATGAAAGATGCTTCATTTACTTTGATTTTACTTTGATTTTTCTCATCTCTTGTGTTGTAGCATTAAGGTCACATACAGTGGGATGGTAGGAGACGCAAGAAGGTCCAATACACTGGACCTTCTTGCGACTCCAACTATCCCAGTGTATTGGACCTTCATACGACCCTTGCGACCCTTGCGACCTATTATCCCCATGCGACCCTTGCGATCCATGCGGACCCTTGAACATTCTAGAATCAGTCAAACCAACTTAAATGCACGGGTAGTTTGAAGGTTATCTCGTTATTAGAAGTATCTTTATTATCTTTAAATGCACGGGTAGTTTGAAGGTTATCTTTATTATCTTTAAATGCACGGGTAGTTTGAAGGTTATCTCTTTATTAGAAGTATCTTTATTATCTTTAAATGCACGGGTAGTTTGAAGGTTATCTCTTTATTAGAAGTATCTTTATTATCTTTAAATGCACGGGTAGTTTGAAGGTTATCTCGTTATTAGAAGTATCTTTATTATCTTTAAATGCACGGTTTGTTTGTATTTTTTACTCCTATAAATAGTGTATGAATAAACCAAAAGCAAACACAACCTTTTCCATCAACTACAATCTCTTCTAATTTTTTCTATCCTATAGAATTCTCTAACATAAATAGAGGAGGAAAAACCGAAAAGCTACAACAATTTGTAGCACCAAATCGTTTGCGTCATCTTATTTCCATTACTATCCTCTATAGATTGGAGCTCAGGTTCCAAGTTTTATTTAGAGGATAGATGGAAATAAGATGACGCAAACGATTAAATTTGCTTGTTCCTCTTCTTTCTGGCTTTTTTCGACTCATGCAATCTTTTCTTCCAACCCATGTGATTCGTTTTGCTGTCAGACTCCTGTCTGCCGACCCATGTGACCCTTCCGACCCATGTGTCCCTTCCGACCCATGTATATAAGTTAACGTCTACGTCTCTTCTCTTAGTATGCGTATCTAACCCATATTTCTATGAAAAATCTTTTTTACCTTTGTGACCTGCGTGGCGCAATCACCATTGTCGACGCAGGGCATCGTGCTGTCTATGTGTTACTCAAGGTCTTGGTAATCGGCGGACTCAGGGTCTATGCAGTCACTGACGAGTTGCGGGGGTAAGTTAGGTGACGGTGTTGGGTCACTCTCTACTAATGCACTGAA
>CM071861.1:3358488-3378025 GCA_036759665.1 Gynandropsis gynandra | reverse complement strand
CGCAGAGGAACAAGGGTCGCAGAGGGACAAGGGTCGCAGGGGTCCAAAGGTCGTAGAGGAACAAGGGTCGAAGAGGGACAAGCGCGCAGGGGTCCAAGGGTTGCAGAGGGACAAGGGTCGCAGAGGTCCAAAGGTCGCAGAGGGACAAGGATCGCAGGGTCAAATTGGGTCGCTGGATCGAACTGAGTCGTAAGGTCGCAGGGGTATTTTGGGAATATCAACATCTTTACGGATACTTTTGAAGTTAAAATTTTTTTTTTCGGGAAGAATATTTTTGAAATATTTTAGCCCTATAAAAATATTTTTGAAGGTAACCAGTCTAAAAAATCCTAAATCTAAATAAATTATAGATTAGTTTATTTACATGTAACATATTTTAGATTGAAATAACGACTTTTTAGTGGGCAAAATACATAAAATAATATTATATTTTTCAAATTCCCCTCTGCCTTGTCGTGTGATACAACTTTTCTTCGTTTTTACCGAAGCTCTGGTTGCTGTTAATGTGATAATCTGATATATATATATATATATATATATATATATTGTTTATTGTTTCCCGTATCCAGAAAAAGATAAAAAAAATTCAGACAAAAACATAGCCGTTGGAAGAACCCACGTGGCGTTCAGCCTATCCACTTGTCTTCTTCACTATCCAAATTCACTCTGCCTTTGGATTCTCTCTTCCCCTTCTCTTCTCCCATAGTATTCCTTTGTCCCATTCCTCTCAGTCCCATTACTCCAAGCAAAGTATCTCCATCCCCCAAAACCCGTGAGTTTCATCAATCAGATTCTATCTTCTCGATTTCAATAATACTAATTCATCATGTTTCCAATGGCCATTCTCTGAAATCTCTCTTCCTAATGTTGTCTTATCCTCCATCTCCCTCCTCCTCCTTTTTCTTCCTCTCCTCTGTTTCTTTCCTGCTCTGTTTCTGCCATTTCCATGGCGTTTTTGCCAGAGCCATGACGGAGTTCGACTTCGGCACTCTCACTCTCACCAATCTCAAGCTCCTCGGTGATGCCCATCTAAGCAATGGGAGCGTCCGCCTCACGCGCGACGTCTCCGTCCCTTACTCTGGCTCCGGAAAGGCCTTCTACTCCAAGCCTATCCGATTCCGACAGCCCGGGACTCACTCTTCGGCGAGCTTCTCCACTTTTTTCTCCTTCTCCGTCACCAACCTCAACCCTTCTTCCATCGGCGCAGGACTTGCCTTCGTCATCTCCCCCGACGCCGACACTATCGGCTTAGCGGGCGGATCTTTGGGTCTCACCGGAGCCGACGGGTCCGGTTCCGGGATCGTTGCCGTCGAGTTCGATACCCTTATGGACGTTGAGTTCAAGGACATTAACGGGAACCACGTGGGCTTCGACGTGAATGGCGTCGTTTCGTCAATTTCTGGAGACCTCGCCGCCGTCGACGTGGACCTCAAGAGCGGAAACACCGTAAATTCGTGGATTGAGTACGACGGGTCGGGTCGGGTCTTCAACATATATGTCTCGTACTCGAATCTGAAACCCAAATCCCCGATTTTATCCTTCCCTTTTGATCTCGATCGGTACGTGAACGATCTCATGTACGTGGGTTTTTCCGGGTCGACCCAGGGAAGCACGGAGATGCACAGCATCGAGTGGTGGAGCTTCAGCTCCTCATTCGGGTCGGGTTCCGGATCCGAGTCCCCGCAGCCTCCGCCGCCGACGACGGCTCATATTGTGAACCCAACAGGGAACTCCAGCCGCCGTCACGTGCAACGGCGAATTCGAGTTCAGACGCCAAATCGGAGACCATGAAGCCATCCTCGTGCCATAACGAGCTCTGTATGGAGAACGCAGGAGCCGTCGCCGGCGTCGTAACCGCCGGAGCTTTCTTCTTGGCCATTTTCGCCGGTGGTCTGATTTGGGTTTACTCCAAAAAGTTCAAACGCGTCGAAAAGCCCGAAACTTTCGCTTCAGAGATCATCAAAACGCCCAAAGAATTCACTTACAAGGAGCTCAAAACCGCGACGAAAAACTTCAGCGACAATCGGATCATCGGACACGGTGCGTTCGGGACTGTGTACAAAGGAATATTGCCGGAGACCGGAGACATCGTAGCCGTCAAGCGATGCAGCCACAGCTCACAGGGCAAAACAGAGTTCTTGTCGGAATTGTCCATAATCGGAAGTCTCAGACACAGGAACCTAGTCAGATTACAAGGCTGGTGTCACGAAAAAGGCGAGATATTGTTAGTTTACGATCTAATGCCGAATGGCTCGCTCGACAAGGTTTTGTTTGAGTCGCGAACTCCATTGCCTTGGGACCACCGCAAAAAGATTTTGCTCGGAGTTGCTTCTGCTCTTGCTTATCTTCACAGAGAATGCGAAAACCAAGTGATTCACAGAGACGTAAAGACAAGCAACATTATGTTGGATGAGAATTTCAACGCGAGGTTGGGAGATTTCGGATTGGCCCGACAAATCGAGCACGACAAATCCCCAGACGCTACCGTAGCCGCGGGAACAATGGGGTACTTAGCGCCGGAATATCTTCTCACGGGTCGTGCAACTGAGAAAACGGACGTTTTCAGCTATGGCGCAGTGGTTCTCGAGGTCGCCAGTGGAAGACGTCCTATAGCGAAGGACCTAAATGCGCAGAACAAAAATGTTGGGGCGAACGCGAATTTAGTGGAATGGGTGTGGGGTTTGTACAAGGAAGGTAAGATCTCGTGTGCAGCGGACCCAAGGCTTGAGGGCGGGTTCCATGATGCTGAGATGGGGCGGGTGATGGTCGTGGGCCTTGCTTGTTCGCACCCAGACCCTATGGCTCGTCCCACCATGAGGGGTGTGGTGCAAATGTTGAATGGTGAGGCCGATGTTCCAATAGTCCCTAGGACTAGACCAACTATGAGTTTTAGCACTTCACATTTGTTGCAAAGTTTGCAAGACAGTCTCTCCGATTGCAATGCCGCCACCGGAATTTCTAGTCTGTCTTCGACAACTTCGTCATGGTCGGTGCCAGAGCCTAACGTTTTGATACGTGGCGACGACAGATTGGTTTAAAGATCAAATTGGGGGATTGGAATAAGGATTCATTCGTGTGTGTTCGTTGATTAGAATTTTCTTTTTGTATTGTGATATTCAATTCATTATTCGTGTTTGTATAAACCCAAACACAGTTTTAATAATTTTTGTGGAATTTTAAATAGGCTGTGATGCTGAGAGTATGAGTCAATTAAATGAATAACCTATAGGATTAAATATATTTTTCTTACTATATGATTTCTGCGGAATATATATATGGATATGTATGTATTGATTGGTGGTGGTGGGTTTGCCTTTTTTTTTTTATTCTTTTGCTAAGGGGTCCAAAAAAACTATAAAAGTCGATTTTTTTAGCTTTTAATATTATTCGTACAAAATGGATAACTATTTCCAAGTACTTTGACGTTTTTCAGTGAATTGAAAGACATCTGATATATTAAATTGTTATAATTTCACAAAATTTATCTTTAAATTTGTCTAGTTTTTCACGTCCGCAACCAACCATTCAATAAAAATACTCTTTTTGTTTTTGTTTTTATTGTATAAACATCGTTACATGAAAAAATGAGTGTGAGGAAATAAGTCCATTTCAAGGAGGGTTCGGTTAACACTAACAGACAAAAGAAATATTTTCTGCAATTTTCTCTAGTAACGAAGGATAATGAATCTATTACTAACGACTAGTCCTCTGCTCAGATATTTGTCCTTGCGTCCGGGACCATTTTTGTCAATTGTGTTTAAGCGGGAATGTGTCGTAGGCTTAGGTTGATTCGAGGCTAGAGGCAGGAGTGTGGGAGCAACATTTGTCTCTTCATCGTGGCGTCTGTTTTGTGAGTTGCTTTACTGATTGTTGATTTAATATTAGTCAAATTAATGCCATATTCATACAGAGTTATTGTAGATTATGTAAGACTTGTCAGAGACAATGTCTCTAGATCATTGTTGCGTTTGTTTCTCCTGTTTTGTAGGTTAGTACTCTTGGAATTTGGAGACTATGAAATGTATTGAAGCAATACAAGAGAAAGAGTGCACCTGCTAGGAAAAAAGAGAGATGAAGCTCTCATCGTGAATATGGTGTAAAATGAACTGTTAGTTCGTGAGTTAGCTCTAATTCAAATCATATTTGATTGAACCAAACTAAATATTTTTCAGCTCATTGAAAAACAAGATGACGAATTGACTCGTGAATTGAGTATAAAACCACATACAAATCACGTGATTCCTTATTTCTACATATTATAAATATTCTTTATATTTATTAAATACTATTTAAAGAAAAATAATATACATTTTACATATTATATTATTATCATTTTCTTATTTGTACTAAATTAATTTATTTTTACTATACAAAAAATATTTAAAAAATATTATAAAAAATATGTTTATGTATTAGATATTTCATTTGATATTCGATAAATTTGTTTACCAAATAATATTTTAATATTTAATAACTTTGTATTCGAATTAATATTTTATATTATATATGGTTTTAGCATACTTAACATATAATATTAATATGTTACAACTCCTTTAAATTAAATAACCTAGTTCGCGAGCCAACTTGTTTTTTGGCGAGCTAAAGGCGAGTTGAGCGGAGTTGAGATTTTCTAGCTCATTTTGAAAACGAGCCGAGCTGAGCCAACTCGTTTTTTTTGGCGAGCCGAGCCGAGCGAATTCATTTTACACCCATAATCGTGAAGCATATCAACATTGGGTGAATATCTGTAAAGTCGTCTAAGTTCGAGTAAGATCGTATAAGGACTACTGAAAACAGTAGGCTAGTGGTGTTAGGATTTCGAGGAGTTTGTTATAAAATCAAGAGATTGCTGGTTAGATGATGAGAGTCTGGTATAACTCTAGGGAATCAGTATCGTGGTTCACAAGTATGTGTAGCGAGTCAGTGGGAGTACGGATTGCGGTGCAATTGCAACTCAATTAAAGATAAGTTGTACAACGGTTAGTTGCTTGGTGAATAAAAATGTGTTTATTGAAAATTATCATGTCTCGATTTCTATTATGTCACACATATTTGTACTAACAAGTGGTATCAGAGCTGGTCAAGAAAGTTATTTTTATAAAGAAAAACTATAAGGTTGAATTCATCCAAATATGAATATGGGAAGGTGTGAAATGTAGACTACAATTCGAGGGGTTAATGAAGAAGATTGGAAGGCTAGAAAACAAGGATGGAGTCGACCAACGATAATAGATCAAAACATGAAAGTTATTATAAAACATACTGAAGCTTTGACACCTGATGAGAATCGACGCTCAACTTTTAATACTAAGGAACTTGGTGTAATTTTTAAGATTGTAGAAATCGACGAATTCAAACTGATTCAGAAATATGGATTTGCTGAAGATGCATCGGATGTATTGAAAACAATCCACGAAGATTCTTCAAGTGTAAAGAAACAAGATTTAAATATCTTGGAGAATCAACTTGCGAAGATAACAATGAAAGAAAATGAGAATGTAAAAGAATTAAGTGATCGACTAGATGTTCTTCCAAATAGGGTGGGCATTTCGGGTTACCCAGACCGAATAACCCAATCCATGAGATATATGGGATATATAGAAAACTCATATGGGTTCAATATCAAAAATCCAAATGGGTTCGGGTCGGTTCGGGTTCGGAATAACCCGAGAAATCCAAACAACCCGAAAAAAAATTTTTTAAAAAAAGAAAAAACCCTAAACCTAACAACCCATAACACAACTTCCTCTCTCTCACTCACACACGCCTCCTAAAAAATTTTCTCCTTTCCGTCGCCCTTTCGCCTCCCATCCGTCGCCTCCTTCCTTCCTGTTCATCTCCCCTCCTCCTCCCGTCCGTTGTATCTGTTTCTCACATCAGCTGTTTCTCTAGCCTTCTTCCTGAGCTCATTGCAAGCCTTCTTCCTCGGCTCTCTATTTCAGTATATCTCTATTTCAGTATATCGTCGCCTCCTCTTCACTTTGAACCTCTGCCTTATTTGTAATATCGCCCAAAGCCTTACGGTTACCGTTCTTTTTTGGAACTATTACTGAGCTTTTGGTTCTCCCTATGGCAGCTACATATTCTAAATGGTGAAAACACTTTTATGTTATTTTCACAGTATGAATGCATATCAAACTGAATTGATGTCTTATTCACATACTTTTGTGTTGAATGTCAGCATTCTCGTTGGGAAAGATCATCTGCCGGTGAACACTAGCGCTCACTATTCTGTTTGCTTGAATCTAAAAACAAGGCTTGTCATGATCACAGATGAACCAAAAATGGAGGAACAAAGAACATTCAAACAGATCCATAAGCCAATTAAGGAATTTCACATGGGTTAAATTATATAAGGATCTTTAGTCTATCTTCTGAAGCACTAATCCTTCTGAAACCAACATACTGACATACTATCTATTTGTTCTTGTTGTTTGGTGAATCTCTCTGTCTCATTGCTTTTGTTGTTAGGCTTCACAATTACTTCTCTGTTCCTTTTGATTCCGCAATAGTACTAAGTTTCCAATTTTAAGCAAATGACTAGAAATGTTTTTGCGATTCCGATTTCAACGGTTGCATCCGAATCAGCATTTAGTACCGGTGGACGTATCCTAGACCAATATATGAGTTCATGACTCTTAAAATGGTTAAAACTTTGATTTTGACACAAAATTGGTTGCAATTATCGTTTCGGGTAGATACAACAATGATTCTTCAAGAATTGATGGATGAAACCGAATTCATGGACACACTTTCTCAAGGTATGAATTTCTCTATTTCTTTTTATCATATTATGTTAACTTTGTTTATTATTTTAATCTTTCTTATGTAGCTTATCGGACACAAATGATGGATGATTATGAGATGTGATTTTCTTTTCATACAATTGATTAGGTGTTTATTTTCTACACTCTTTATTTATAATGTATGAAATGAAATTTAAATATTTATTTATGTATTCTCATCTAAACTCGTAAAAAGTGTTTAAATTTCAGGTTGAAGAAGTTTATTTTGGCGTTTTTCGGAGTAGAAGTCTTCTACAAGAATGAATCGAATAGTTTTTATGGATTTTTACCTGGTATTTTTTTTTAATTTTTACTTGGTATTGTTTATGGATTTTTACTTTGTATTTTTGTTTTGAATTTTTTGTATGTTAAATTTGGAATTACCCCGAAAATTCACAAAGAATCGATAAAACCCGTTTAAAACTTGAATTACCCGTACATAAATAACCTAAAAAACCCAAAGAACCCGAATTACTTGAAATATCTAAATAACCCAAATACAATTCGGGTTTTTTGGTTCAATATTTCAAAACCCGAACAACCCGAATCCTGACCGAAATCCGAGGAACCAGTGCCGAAAACCAAATGGATTTTTTGGATTCAATTTTTTATAACTTGAGGAACCCGAACCCGGGTCGAACCTGAAAACCCCTTCCTGAAACCCGGATTCCCCACCCCTACTTCCATGTAAATGGAAACAATATGATGATGAAATATTTGTGAAGAAAATTTTCAGATGTCTACCATCAAAGTTTGAAGCAAAAGAGGTGGTTAAGAAAATTGCATTAGATATAAATTCAATAAGTTTAAAGAAATTATATGTATATTAGCAGTCTACGAGTTTGATCTGGAACTAAAGCAAGGTGCTTATTCAAAGGAAATAGTCAAAGGAATAAAGTTTCAAGAAGAAGAGACAACCAAAGAATTAACAACATGGAATAAGATGTTCGTTTGACTGCAAATAAGTTCAAAAAAAATATTTGCTAAGAAACCCTTGAAATATCGTAATCATTCATAAATTTAACTTAATTTAGAGAATTAAGGAAGGACGAATATGAAATGCCATGAATGCAAAGTTATGGATATATACAACAAAAATGTCATACAACTCAAAAGCGTGAGGCATTTTTTTGAAAAATAAATGAAATACTTTGTTTTGGTTGTAAAGGATATAGACACGCTAAGAATGAGTGTGCAAATTAAAAAAATAGGATAGAAAAAATCAGTAGCCATATTCAATGATTATATAAGAATCTACATCAGAAAGTGAAAAAGAAAAATTGAATAAATTTGTATCATTTATGGAGTTATTGACCACGATAATGAAGTACATATAGAAGATCAAGGTAGACTTGATTTTGGCAGTGATGATGCTAAATAGTGGAACCAATAAATTGGATCATATTTCAACAATCGGAAAGATTGAACCAAACCACTTTAGTTTAGTACATCTTGGCATAAAACACGTCGGATTAACATCCAAATCTAAAAAGGCATAATGAGATTATGGTTTTGTATGAGCTAGAAATCTCATTGATATATCTCTTATAAGTGAGGTACACCTTACTATAAAATTAATCATTAAAGATGAGAATTCAGGATGCACAATCATTTCAAAAAGCAAGGTCATATCAGTGTGTTTTGTTATCAATTGAGAAGGTGATCATTCCTAAGAGATAAGTACTCTAACTTTTTTCAACTTTAAATTAGAAAATTTTGGATAAGAAACGATGATCTTCAATGTTAGTAATACCACAACTAATAATGGTCGTGATGACATAAGGTATTTTGATAGTGTTTGCTCTAGACATATGCCATGTAAAAAGGATTTGCTTTCAGATTTTACCTAAAAAAGTTCAAGAATGGAAGGTAACATTTGGAAATGGTCAGAAAGGAATTTTTTTTGGAAAAGGATATGTGAAAATGGCTAGACAACTTTCATTAAGCAATGTTTTAGAGCTATGAACACTTGTTGTACCTGAAGTAAAGTGTCAATGTCGCTCAAGACACTCTTATTATGGCATCAATTCTTAACATTCTGTAGCTCATTATGACAACACAAATTTCATAAATATTTCGAAAAATTTTGTGCAACATTCTAGAACGAAGCATATAGAGATTAGACATTATTATTTTTAACAAATTGAAAAAAGACAACTACTGATTGATTGAGTGGTAAGTTTATTGACACCATATTAAAGTAAACTCTATTGATGTGTACTTCACACTTTCCAGATACGAGTATTTCAATGTCACTTGAAGGGTAACTATTGTTGCGTAAGGTACAACGCATTTTCAAACTGGTATAATTAGATTGTGTTTAAAGAAAAAAAGGAAAGCAAGAAAAAAAATACATCCAAACACTCCGTTGTCAAGTGAAAGATATTTATACAAAACATGACATGAGTGCATCCTCTTTGCTACACAATAAAAAAGAATGACTCCGGTCTAAGTGATGGAATATTTTCAACTTCGATATTCCAATGGTATAAGATCATAAAAATGATCTAAATACTCCTCTATGAATTTATAAGAGAATACCAAATGGTATCGTGGGTCTATATAGTGTGGAAATTGTGGACTTTGACATCTTAGAAGTCTTGGATTGTTATTTTTGTAGAAATAATAAGAATTCATTAGTGTGTATTGAAACAAGAGCATATGATATAATTTTAGGTATACCTTAAGAGGCACGTATTATGTGCAATTTGATGAGTATATTTGAATTGGATCAAACTTGAACTTGTTCTTAAATTTCAAGATATAATTTGAGAATGCAAAGATTTATTTTTGAAAACAAGAGAAAAGAAGACAACCTGCATGTTGAAATTCATGGAATGATATAAAAAATATACTATTTTATTAACATGTTTTAAGAAAATAAATATTACTTAAGGGGGAGTAATTTCAAAGAAATAGTAAAAGGTTCATCAACTCAAATCCATGAAAAAGAAAAAGGCCTTGTTAGAAACCCCAAAGAATTTGTCACCATAGATCACAAATGCTATTTATATTATTGAATGAACTAAGTAATGCGAATGTAAATTATATTTTTTATTCCAATATTGCTCACTCAAACAAGGGGAAAATTACTAGTTAAGGCCATAATGCAATACATAGGGCAAAAATCGAAGATGAACTGATGATGTGGTTTCAAAATGGTATTTTATCTTTAACTGAATAGACTTGCTTTTATTATTGCTATATTTTGAACCTATGTTTTTCATATTGTTTGTATGAGCATAACGTCAAAAGAGGGAGAAGATTGATATAATCTTAGTCAAAATAATGCCATGTTTGTAAAGGCTTGTTGGAGATAATGTATGACTTATCAGAGATCACATCTATAGATTTCTTTTGCATTTGTTTCTCCTATTTTATAGGTCAGTACTGTTGGAATTTGGAGGCTATAAATGGAGCTAAAGCAACACAAAAGGAGGAGTGCACTTGGTTGAAAAAAAGAGAGAAGAATCTCTCATTATAAAACAAATCACCATTGGGAGAATATTTGTAAGTTCGTCTAAGTCCGAGTAAGATCGGAGAAGGGACTACTCTGAAACATTGATTTAGAGTTGTTAGAATTCTAGAGAGTCTATTATAACTTCGGAGGATAGTTGGTTAGATTCTGGGAATTCTGGTACAAATTTGGGAAATCAAGTGCGTAGTTCACAAGTACATGTAGTTAGTTACAGGGAGTATTAGTTGTGATCTAGTTGTAACTCAAACAAAGAAAAGTTGTAACAAGGATGGTTACTTCTTGTGTAAAAGTGTGTTCATTGAAAATATTTGTGTCTCGATTTGTATTGTGTCACACATACTTGCACTAACATT
Source organism: Gynandropsis gynandra (assembly GCA_036759665.1). NCBI lineage: Eukaryota > Viridiplantae > Streptophyta > Magnoliopsida > Brassicales > Cleomaceae > Gynandropsis > Gynandropsis gynandra. Next base: position 3,367,409 of record CM071861.1, on the reverse strand, counting down.
GAGTAAAGTAAACAATAGATTTTCTTACTGTTTTTATCTAGTGCTTTAGTAGATATGATTTTTAAGCTTTTACTCAGTGAGCATGGTTGCCGAAGAATGGCCAAAAACGTTCTAAGTTGGTGTATACACATCTCTTGCAAACTTGTGTCGGGTTCTAACTCTAAGATCAAGTTTGTTCCAAAGCTCGATGAATTTTCTCTTAGAGAAATATTATGCGAAAATGATAGAAATTTGATAAGAAGATGTAATATGTTTTGTAATAATGAAACCCAAAGCAACTTTCACTTTAATAGAATGGTAATCGAATTTTATATGATCCGGTCTCTTATGAAACTCGATATTAGTGGATATGTGCACAACTTATAGGTTGTCCCAATGAACGATAGTTGGTTGAGTATGAGGAATGAAAAAGGTCGAGTAAGAGAAAGGAAATTCAAATAATATCACTTGCTAACGACACTATTCCATGTATTATGCTTCAGTAGACATGTGTAGAATTGTCGGTTATCTCTTGGCAGACAAGGACACCATGTTGCTTCCTAAGAAAACATAAAATCTCGTTATGGATTGTCTAGTATCATGGAAATCTGTCTAATTGTTGTGATTGAAAGAATGTAGGTTAGTAGTACCGTGAGAGTGAATGTAAATGATTTCCTAACCGTTGGGGAGGAATTCCTAGCTATTGGAAAGAATGAGGAAAAATCAACATCTTCCATCTTTTTTGATCCGTATCATCCGAGTCCGTCAGTTCTAGGTGTTCGGATTATGGTTCAGTTCAATGTAGAAGATCATCATGTAGTTTCCTAAAATTGGACCCGAATACTCTTTTTTTATCAAGAATCTCCCATGTCTCCTTCATTATTTTTGTTGTCTTGTTCCGTGAGCTCCTTGCTCGTCCATATGTGATTTAGCCGTGGAAAGATTCTCTCTGCTCGACTCTTTGAATTAGATCCTCATTCGTGTGACCCTCCTTTTGTTACACTTCGTATTCAATGTTCTCATCACAATATCTAATAAATAATGGAGTTGCGCTATGTCCTTCGGCATGGAGAAGAGTAACTAAGTTTGTAAGTGAAGATTCAGAGTTACTAAAGTTAACATAATATCATCAATATAAAGGAGAAGTACTCGAGTTATATTTTGATAATTATGTATAGACTTCAATGGATCAATTGCACTACACAAAAAACCAAAGTCACTAAAAAAGAAACTAAAAGTGTTAAATCAAACTATAGGAGCTTGTTTACTCTCATACCTTAATTTCTGAATTTTACATACATGATTGGAATATTTTGAGTTTACAAAGCTAAAGGGTTAGGACATAAAATCAGATTTTTGAAGTGTTCTATGCAAGAAAACATTACAAACGTCGAGTTTCTTAACATGCGAATGAATGATAACATCAAGACTTAGAGCAATCGAATGGTGGATGTTTTTACAACTGGACTGTAAGTGTAAAATAAATTAATTCCATCAAATTGATGAAAGCCTTTGGCTAATAGTCTAGATTTAAGTCTATCAAGAGTACAACATGGTTTAAGTTTCATCTTAAAAATCCATTTGGATCCTAATATATTCATGTGAGATTCTGTTGCAACTAATTCTGAACTGTGTGTCATAAAGCACTTAATTTTTCACACATATAACTATATAAATGTGGATGTTTAGAGACGTGACATTAGTTTTAGTTGTAAATAATACGTATCGTGTAGTGAGAAGAGTATACTTAAGATTGGGCTTTGAAATACCAACTCGAGATCTAGTATTCATGGGATGAACATGAAGTTCTGGTGGAGTTAAGGAGACGATGGTGTAGAAGATGTATTTACAGTGGAGCTAGAGCTTGTAACACAAGAGCGTGGTGGAATGGATCATGCAATTTCAAGAGCTTATAAAAAAAATATAGGATTTTGGTATGTAGCAGATAAAGAAATAATATCTGATGGAGTATTAGGAGTACTTACCTGATTGCCTTTGTTCCACGCTATAGACAATGTATAGAAACATATAGAAACATCATAGTCTTTCGATTGTAAAACTTAAAATTTTCTTCTCCTAAAGAAAGAAAACCCCTAACACCAACAACTACTCGAGTAGAAAACTCTTGACTTAACAAACGACGTCACAACATTTGTGATCTCGTGTTGATAAATCAGCGAACACTCAGAATCTCTCCAAGATTTTGACAACTAAATTTCAAGAAATAACAAAGAAAAGACATTCTCGATTGATAAAAAGTAGTTAAAAATTAATACAATGAGTCCCTTATTTATATGAACTAAACAATAAAAAATGAATAAATTAAACCAACTTAATAAAACTCAATAAAAATGTTTGGTCGAGCGGTAAAACCAATCGATCGGACACCGTATAAGTCTTAATCTTGAAATTGCAAAACTAAAGTATGTTCGACTGAGTAGCTCCATCACTCAGTCGAGTCCTCCAATGCTTAGTCGAATTGTGTTATGTTTAGGTTGAGTGATCCAATATTCGAATGCTCAATCATGCGTACATAGGTGTTGGTACTCGTACGACTTATAACAGATCCAAGATATCATCTTCATTAGAAGGTGTCTTGGTGGAGTTTATGGAATGTGTGACACAATAGACGGAGATGGCAACAAACAATGATTTTACAAAGAATTCGATAAGTTGGTTTATTCATGTGTCAAATGTAAGAATGAAAAATTAATGAAAGATAGTGGAATCATCTTTATTTAAGAGGTTTCACTTCAAATTATTTTATGTGGTTATCTCAAAGAAAAATTTTACACCACGGAATAGTAATATCGTTGGATATTTTTATTGGGTATTACATGTATTAATGTTATTGGGACGATTCAAGATGTAGAGATAACCCTTTATATTGAAACGATGAAAAATATATTTGGTGAAACAAATGAAGAAAGTATTAAAAAAGATATGTATTATGATGCCAAAAGAGTTTTTGAGATATTATAAAATGCTAAACATTAACTTTATGACGATTGTATAATATGTATTTTACAAATGTCTTTGTTTGTACGTTTGATGAATTTGAAGACATAAAATAATATTTCTAAGGATTTTAAGATTTTAGATCTCAATTAGTGATAAATTATTTGTCTAAAGATAACAATGTAATAGAGTCTTACTATGAGATAAAGAAGATGATGGGATCTTTGTATTTATTTTCATATTAAAAGATTGTTATTTTCCAAGAAAATTTGCATGAATTTTTGAAGGAAACATCGGATTTGAGTAACTGGTAGAGACTCAATCCGGAAAGAAGGTGAAGACATAAGAACCCATAACATGTTTGAATTATGTAATCAAATGTTTGATCATTTGTACAAGTTTCAAAGTGTTTAAAACAAGATTTGAATTATACACTACCAAAAAATGGTGTACATAACGGATGAAGGGCACAATAATTAAAATGATGAGGAACCTCCTCTCTTAATTGGGATTATCACAAATGTTTTCGGTGAAGTAATTAGTACAAGTGTGTATTTGATAAACATAACTGCTTCCACAACCATTGACATGAAAATTCTAGAAGAATTATGGTCCGATGTCGAGCCATGTTACTATAATTTAAGGATTATGAGGAGTACTTCCTACAATCATACCTAGCGAGGAAAATTTATTCCAATAGCCTAGGAAGAAATTTTGATAAGCTATTTTCAGGGTGTGAAAGAATAGAAAATCTGGTTATTGGATAAGAAAATGAAATGATTAGTAGAGATGTGGTCTTGAATGGGAATATGACTTCTGAATACATGGATAAACCTCTAGGGGGAGCTCATAAGACACAGAATAGGATGATATTTAAGAACCATGTTTTTTTAATCACGAATCATTTGAAACAGAAAAATCAGATATTGATTAGCGTGAAGCTTAAATAGTAGCTATTAATTTTATGTATGAAAATAAAGTTTAAAGAGGCAAGGTCTTATAAAGATGCTATTAGAAGTAGGAGCTAAATATAGTGGAAAAAGGCTACGAAGGATGAGATGTCCCTGAACAAAATAATACTTGGATTTTTATATAAAAACCAAAGAAAAAGATGATTATAGGATGCAAATGGATCTTAAAGAAGAAATTTTCCATTTACGGGATTAAGAAGCCAAGATATAAAGCGTGGTTGGTAGAAAATGCTTCTCACAAATTGAAGGTATTGTCTATACTGTAATATATCACCAATATTCATGCACGTTATATTAGAGTGTTGGTGTCCATGGTAGGTTTCAATGATTTAAAACTATAACAAATGGACATGAAGACAACGTTACTACATGAGAAGATTTACATGATATAACTAAAGGGCTTTGAGGAAAAAGGTAATGAAAGAATGGTTTGTCTGTTGAAAAGGTCATTATATGGTCTCAGCCAATCACCTCACTATTGGAATACAAAAGTTGATATGTTTATGAAGGAGTATGATTTTTAGAGAAGTAAGTTCGATTGATGTGTCTACTTCAAGGTTGTGTACCTCATGATTATGTGGACGACATGCTTATAGTCTTACGAAGTAATTCTGAAATCAAAAAGTTGAAGAAACTATTTGGAGAAGAATTTGATAAAGAATTTGTTCTGTAGGAGAAAAAGAATATGATGAGTAGTCTTTAAGAGACAACATTCGACATGCAAATGTTGAGGTAGCATAATGTATGCGATGATTGGGGCTAACCTTGATCTAGTCTATTCGTTGGAGTTGTAAGTCAATTTATGGGAAAGTATGCCAAAAATCAATGTGATCTTGTAAATTGGATATCAAGATATGTAAAAACGACTTAAAAAATGAAACATAAATATTCAAATGATGTTGAAATAAAGGTTAGAGGTTATTGTGATCTTAATTTTTTCTGAATTTGGTAAGAGACGATATACATTAGGATATGTAATCATTTTTTAGGGTAGATCAAAGTTAAATAGATTCACACCAATGATAACCTTGTTGGTGCTCTAACAAAGACATTTCAATAAATGAATTTAAGGTTGTCATGGATTTTCCGAGAGTTGCCGAAAGATAAGGTGAATGCTTACTTATAAAAGTTATAGGATCAATATATCATGACAGATAGATCAGAGAACAATATGGAGATTGTAGTATATGTGTGTTCTTAGATTGGTGACACTAATAAACAATTATGATGAATATGGAAGTTGAATTCGACTTGAGCTGGTTTAAATGTTTTTTGAAGAAAAGATTTTTTAATATTTTTTTATAATCGATGAACGTATCAATGTTGAAGGTGTAAAATCATCATTTTTTTAACACATTGTATTTGTATGAATTTTCTAGGGTTTTCTCTTGTATCAAACATACTGGAGATGTAGGACAATCATAATTATTTATTCCAATCGTAAACATCATTTATCGATTTTCTTTGTTTTCTCAACATTTTTAATTTTTTTTTTGAAAACGGATAATCGGAAGAAGAATGATGTCGTTACTATTATGATTTTATATAACTAATATAAACTCATATTATATTTAAAGTGTTTTTAAGAACAACAATGATATTTTCAAATCAAACATTATACCAAAATAACATAATTTTTTATAGATTTTAACATGCGCACATAAAGACAAATTGTGGACAAATAATAGAAAAAAAATTATTAGACATATGTTTATCTCGCATAACCAATAAATTACAATTTCATTTGGTCGGCAAAAGGATATGATTCATTTCTCGCAAAAGAGACAAACGAATACAAACAATTTGAGAATCGACGTCAATTAATAAAAGAAAACAATGGCGTTACTATTCTTTTGTGCGTGTGTATATAGATTATATGAACACAAACATACAAGAGACAATTAAACGTCAGGTTGCTAGTACAAAACCAGCGGTGCCGAGTGGTTATTTGTCGCCATATCTCTATCTATGCTTTTGTGCAAGACCAACTATTCTAAAATTATCCCAAATCCAAAAACATCCGAAATATTTTCGGGCGGACCCGTCTTAATATTATGTCCATAAGTGATGGTTTATAACGTAAATTTGTTGGATTCATATTTTGCATTAGAGTTACTTTGACTAGTAAGATGAGACTTTCTCATTTTCTTTGATTTACATTTTTATTAAATACAAGAATTTTTAAATAAATTAGTATACGTTTTTTGAAAAATATAATTTGGTCTAGAGATATGGATCTCATACAATTTAATTAATTTAACACAAATAGATGAATATGTTAAAGAAAAGAAATATTGATGCTAAATTTATGACGTGTATATCATTTTATGTAAAAATGCCTAATATGATAATAATGTCATAGCATACCATGTTTTCTAAATAATTAATATGTTTGAATCATTGTTTATTTTTGAAATATTTATGGATAAGTAATATTTTTTGTCTAATTATTTTATTTTTGTTTATTTAGAAATAATATCAAATTACAATAATATTATTCACTTACATTCATTATCTCTTTATATTATTGATCACATATTGATTATACATTAATTTTTTCTTCAAATATATTTCGTATGTATATAAATCATTTTACATACATATTAAAAATACTTACATTCTAAAAGATAATTGGAAAATAAATTATATTTGACGAATAATATTTTCTTAAACATGGATTTTTAGTTGTTGTTAATGTGTTAATTTGTTATTAACATTTGTTGTACCATTTATAATTATCATTTAATTTAAAGGAAGTTAGATGATGTTTTTAATTGTTGGTAATGTTTAACATACGTTATAAATTTACTTAAACAAAATACTGAGATGACAAAAACTCTAGTAGTTTTGAAAGAAAATTTTATAAACAATTATTTTGAGAGACATGATAAAACAATATTATATATATTTTATTAAGAATCTTTTGATTATAAAATATTTTTTTAGACTTTAATAAATTTAAATTAATATATATATATATATATATGCGTAAAAAAAGTTAACCAATTTATTATTTTGTTAATTAATCAAAAACATTATTATATATTCATGCATATATATCTATGAATAAAGAAAAGTTGTATAATATATTTTAATAAATTTAAAACATTAATATATATATACAAACATATATACATATATACATATAGATACATGGATGAAAAGCACTGTATAAAAGAGATAGTAGTAAGTCCTAAACTTCGACCAAATTATACCAATTGTTTCTATACACATCTCCAACGTTTGAGATGACATCACTTTAACAAACACATCGATAAAATATTATTTGATATGCGATCTTCTCCCTAAATAGATATTGTGCATTTAATCTAAAATAATCTTTCATTGTGAAATAGTTGTTTACAATCCTAAATATTTTTTTATAAAATAAATAAAAATTATTGTTTTATATGTTTATTTTTAACAATTATTTTATCAATATATAAGGATTAGTATTAATGATTTGTTATTTTTAAAATTGCAAAATACATATATAGATAATAGAAAAAATTCAATTTCATCAATCTTTTATAAACCGTTATCCCGATAAAAGAACTAAAATAAAAAATTTTATATATTTTAAATGATATAATCTCCTAAAAAACCCCAATCATCTTATTTTCTCAACCCTAAAGAAATTATAACCAAATAGATTATATAATTAAAACTTGACAAAAAAACATGAAATTTTTATTATACAATAAAATTTTAAATATTCTAAACTTTTCCGAGTTGAGATACATATGATAAACATGTTTGCAGGTAGATTAGTTGGTCGCCATTTGTAATCCATAACAACGATTCGAATATGAGGTTATATATATGCATTGTATCGATCTTTATCTTGTGGATATTGTTGTGGTGGATTGAACAAAAATAAAGGCCACTTCTCGAACCATAACGATGAATTTATTACTTGCAAATTATATATAATTTGTCATATCTATAAAATCATTATTATTAATATTAAAAAAGTTGAGATTCATGAAAAAATGGACAATAATTGATGTTAATGTAACTGATTAATTCATTATATTTTGTTATTATAATAAGATTACATTCTCGTCAACGTAAATAAATAAATGTTACATTTAATGTTTTGTTGTTATTCTTCTTAATATTCTTTATATTGTTATACCGATAAAAGTTACACACCAACAATTAAAAATAAATAAATATCACACCCACATAAACATTACAGATAAAGTTAAACATTTAAAAATAACTAAACATTACATCCCGATTAATTAAGTTTTAACTTTACATCCACAATAATTAACATAAATAAATATGAAAATAAATATGAAAATAATCAAATTTTATTGTAATAAAACGTTATAATAAAATATAAATAAATTTTATTTATTAAAAATCTTAATTTAAATTTAAGGTTTCATATTTATGTGTTTTTCAATATTATATTTTTGTAATTATAATAAATTTCTATATAATATTATATATACAATAAAATTTCACATTAAAAACAAAAATTAAACTTTTTTGTAATATATCTTAAATTATATAATTTTTATTACATTTTTAGAGAAAAAAACATGTTCTAACTTTATTTCAAATTAATTTTTTGGTTGAAATGTGTGCAAAAAACAACTTCATAAAGTTTGTTATAATATAAATAATTATAGAATGAATGAAATAGTATTAATTCATCACTCTCCAAATGAGGTTCATTTGTTCAATTTTACGTTTTTTAAATTAAAATTAAAATTTTCAATTTTGAAAAAAAAAATTATAGAGAATGTACTAAAAGGTAAAATAGGTGTGTTTGTAGGGCTAACTTCAAAAATACATTCGTAGAGCTAAAACACTTCAAAAATACCCTTCTCGAAAAAGAAAAAATTTTAACTTCAAAAATACCCTTATAAATGTTGATATTTCCAAAATACCCCTGCGACCTTACGACCCAATTCGACCCAGCGACCCAGTTTGACCCTGCGACCCTTGTCTCTCTGCGACCCTTGTTCCTCTGCGACCCTTGGACCCCTGCGACCCTTG